>CP137671.1:17078981-17251409 GCA_037976565.1 Mesocentrotus franciscanus | reverse complement strand
GTAAATTGTACCCTCCCCCTTTACAAAAGACTGGACCAATCCTTGTTCTTTAGTAGAATACGATGTATAATCGCAATTTTAATCCAATCAATGTAAATATAGCTTTGTTCAACGTAGGGTTTCTTATTTCAGTTCATTTATTCGATTTGTGAAAAATCTCTGACGAACTAAAAATGAAGAAAAGCTTGCCAGGTGCCCGTTTGGGTCTCAGCTTATGGCAGGGGGGAACATAAACGATTTTTAACACCCCCCTCCGATTTGTGAACTTGTGGTATGCTAGTTTTTTTGCCCCCTCCCATGCCCCCTCCTTTAGATCCGCCACCAGTTCTAAGGAACATTTGTGTGCACAATGATAACGATAACGAAACCTCGGAATTTCGTGAACCTTTGAAATATCCGACCTGATACCATGTCACCTCTCGAGATAAATCGGGCTAGGGAAGGGTTATCATTGCCGTTTGAGGAATCCCATCTAACACCCCCTCTCCACTCTCTCTCTCTCTCTCTCTCTCTCCTGCTCTCTCTCTCTCTCTCTCGCCCCCTCTCTCTCTCTTTCCCTTATAATCTCTCTCCGACTCCACCTCTCTTTTTCTCGATCTCTCTCTCCCTCTCTCTCTCTCTATCTCTCTCTCTCTCTTAATTGATCTCTCCTCACTCTTTTGTAATAAAAATGTAATGTCTCCTAGAAATATACAAGATTAGTAAGATATAGAATTACATATTGAACAACCTGGCTATCTAAAATGTAAGGTGACAGTTGCCTGAACATGGGGTGGTGGTTGCCCCACACACCTGACTTTATCCCCCATGCATGGAAAACAAAAGTCACAGAAAATTTTGAATTGTCCTAAAAACGCTATCTAACAAGATAGCCTGTTAAAGTTACTTTATTCTTCACTATCTTGCTCTCACTGTTTTGCTTCTTTCCTCAATGACGTGGGTCCTCCGGCATTGAAACATTTATGAATTTTCTTCTCCCTATATTAATGATCGATTAAACACATGTTTGTTTGGACATGTAATTGCCATTGGGAGAAAGTAATATATCAAATGTACACAAATAGCTCAAGATCAAGCCCGAGATGTCAATTTATCACGATTTCACACTTATTTACGGAGCGCCAATAAGAACGGTTTCCGAACATTTCTCGGGTTCCTTAAACATTGATTCAATACCCAACGGCCGCTCGCATGTGTCCAGTAGAAGCGGTTGGGCTCCACTCTTTGAGTGAAACCAGTATGCATGCGATTTTGTCAATGTGAACGAACAATGATCGATAGGCGACGACTTGTCGACGATAAATTGTAAAATTGCACGGTCATTACGAAAACCTCGAAAAGCATTAGGCCATTTCCGCGTCATCATCACCAATGGCGTATCCAGATTAATTAACAAACAGAGGCGGAATCTTTCAGTCGAAAACTGGGTAGGAGGGGCGAAATGCAGTGGTGGATCGGAGGGGGCCGGGGGGGGGGGTGGAAGTAAAGAAGCCCTTGCCCCTTCTTTTACAAACCAAATTTATACTTTCACACAACCAAAAGCTGCCTCCTTGATCCTGTATTTTCTTTTAATTTCCCTCACCCCACTTTTTAGATAAATAATCCTAAATCTGGATCTTCCCCTGGTGTAATGCATGTGTGCTGTAGGCCTAAAAACTAAGCCACTAACAAATTTATTTTTGTTTGTTTGTCTGTTTGTTTGTTTGTTTTTCATTGAGGGCTTCAGCCAAGAGGGGGTGTCCGCCGACTCCACCTAGCTCTATTTGATACGCCTTTTATTTTGATAACGTCACGTCATGACAATTCAAGATATAACCCTTTGCAGTCCCACCCGTTCGTTATCAATTATTATCTAGAAATCACGACGAAGTATCGTGATCAAATGCATGCGCACGTTTTCTATATGATTTATATCATGTGAGATAACAATTAATCTTATCGCCCATGTGTCGTCTGTGACGCGTGTTTGGGGAGCTGGGCATGGCTGGCTTTATTATGCCTCTCCCATCGATCAACATGATCGCATTTGTGTTTGATTAAGGCCAGGGGTGCATTAAGGATTTCCCAAAAGGAGGGGAAATTTTTGTCACCCGACATTAATTTTCAATTAATTTTTGCCCAAGACCAAGCGATTTCAGAAATTCCCGCCAGCAATCTACAGACGGGAACAAGTCAGGAAATTCTCTACGAAAGCGGAAAAAAGTGAGGGTCTCACATTTTCTGATGGCCGTTCAGAGGATCTGTAATAGGATTCTGCCGACCTTTTCTTCTTTAAAATCTTATAAATGATCCAATACAAAATTGTCCCAATCGAAAAAGTGTGCTGTAGTTTTTAGTTTTATTCTTTTACTTATTTATTGCCGGGCCTCAAAATAGTGTGTTGATTTGAAGTAATTAATGAATTAATTGTGGGAATTCGAAGGTTGAGGTTCAAACAACACTATTGCTATTTTTTCCCCATCTATTTTTATGACTTGTATATAATTTATGGAGAAAGAGAGAGACAGAGAGAGAGAGAGAGAGAAAGAGAGGGGGGGGAGATAAAAATGGAGAGAAAAGAAGATGATAAGACCCCATCCCGCACTAGATCCCTCTAGTCGGTGGCATTGTTAATTCTTATTTCATTCAAGGAGTAAGACCCGTGCCCCCACCGCCACCCAATGAGGCCAGTATCCTGTGCTATGGCTCGACCCATGCAAAACCATTGATCCCCAAAGTAGGATATTCAGCTTATAAATGACAACAGATGTTACCATGAATAATAACTACACTGGTTTTAATATAATTCTACCACGACCTAACAATAACAATTGTAGAATTAATGAAAACGAAAACATTTTCATAATAGAGCAACG
Organism: Mesocentrotus franciscanus; assembly: GCA_037976565.1. Lineage (NCBI taxonomy): Eukaryota > Metazoa > Echinodermata > Echinoidea > Camarodonta > Strongylocentrotidae > Mesocentrotus > Mesocentrotus franciscanus. The sequence goes on along the minus strand of CP137671.1, from coordinate 17,248,554 downwards.
GCAAAATCTGTTTTAAAAACAACAAGAAACTGTTATTTCTTCAGCCTCATATCTTGCATATAAATCTCCCGCTCTGATCACCCACTATTTCCCACCCTTTTTCTCAACACCCCCTCTCTCCCTCTCTTCCCTCCTCGCTTTCTCCCTGCCGTTTTCCATCCCTCCTCCTCCCTGCTCTCTTTCTCTCTCTCTCTTTCTGCCCCCCTCTCCTTTTTTCATCTCTCCTCTCCTCCCTGCTCCCTGATCTGTCTCTATACCCCTCTCTCGTCTTTGCCCTTCTCTCTCTCTCTCCCCCTCTCTCTCCCTTCCTTGTCCCCTAACAAATTATGCCTTTTCAACCTACACATTTCCTTTTTTTATCTTTTCAATACCTACATCATACATGCAATCAATGCGCACTTGGATTTCACTTGTTCCATCTCTCTTTGCTAATGAAATGCATATATTCAGATTCATTTGCACAAACTTCTCTCTTTATATCACAGGTGGGGAAAATAATGACCAAGGGGTAATAAGATTCAAATTTATATATATATTTATTTTCTATCTAGGTATATATTCAGACAGATCTGTGACTTACAACCCTCCTGCACTGAATAATAACACATGCTGACCCAAATTATCTTTCCAAAGATTGTGGGGTGTTTTTATGATGAACAACTCTTTGGTTGGTTGTTCATTTTACCCGACTGCTAAGAATGCATGCTTGTAAGTAAGCCACCAGGGAACCGACAGATTTAAGTCCTGTCCGGGGGACTTGGTAATGAGGATTAATGCCTCACCAAAGGGCACTAGCGCATCAAATTGGTTTCAAACCCAGGACCTCCCAGTTAGGAGACCACTGCTCTACCACTGAGCCATCACACCTCACTCAGAGTTTTAGTAGTTCAGGGGGATGTTTCACAAAGATCTAAGTTGAACTTATCTCTAAGTTGGACTTAAATATTATGGAGAGCCATTTGTAGCCTTAAAATAAAATATATTCAAAAGCAAAAATTCAAGTATTTTAGACTTTTTATAAATTCCACATCAAGAACATGAAATCTCCTTGATAATAGAAAATATGAATGATTTGAATCAACATATTAAGCCATTTAAAATCACTTTTTAAAAATATTTTCATAGATGCTAATGGCTTTCCATAATTTTTAAGTCCAACTTAGAGATAAGTTCAACTTAGGATCTTTCTGAAACACCTCCATGCACTTGACAGACCAGTCACTTTTATAATCTTCCTACCATTAAATAGTAATTGAAAAAGTGCTGACTCCGTGAAAGTTGTCTGTTTAGAGCCAGAAGGGCGTTAATACCTATACTTTTACACAGACCTAATTCCCTTCTGGCTCTCAAAAGACGAATCATCTTTCCATGGTAGATTGGCTGGTTGAGATGATTTAATTTCACAAACGAATTGTCTGTTTGGAGCCAGAAGGGCGTTAATCCATATACTTTAATCAACAGTTACTGCTCTTCTAGCTTTGAACAGACCAATGTGGATGTAGACATGCAACCAGGTGACCTAAAGGCTTTCATTCACTTCTGAGAGACTTGATAATGAGAAGAATAAAATGCTGTTCTAAAGAGCACTAGCTTATCAGCTTGGACCTCAGTTATGAAACCACTGCTATACCACTAAGCCATCATGCCTCTTCGATAGATGTGCTCTTTTGCCATTGAGGGAGTTCTAGAACTTGACAGACCTGAGTCTTAAACCTCTCTACACTGATGAGTGTTGTCAATAGGCAAACTACCTGTCCATGGACTTGGTGCATTTGGGATTGCCATAGTTCTTTCTACTGGACTCGAGACCTTAGCTGATGATTACGTTGGCTGGTTGAGAAACCTGCTAGGCTAAGTTTCTGCTGTAACTTACAACCTTTCAGCACTGACTTAAAGGAGTTCTAAAGATAAACACAGAACTAGTCTTGAACTTGGTGCCAAGAGAGGTGATAGTTCTTCCAACTTGTCTGGAGACCTTTGCTGCTGATGAAGGTGGGTGGTTGACAAACTTGGTAGGGTAGGCTTCAGCTGTGACTTACAACCTTTCTGCACTTACCAGTGCTGACCATATTCAAACCACCAGTAATTAGATTTGCTGCCTTTAGAGCTGTCATAGTCATCGCTACTGGATTTGAGACCTTTGTTGATGATCAAGGTCACTTGATGAGAACCCTGCTAGAGTGGTGTGGTATAGAGGCCTTCCCTTCAACACCTGAGAGTTAGACTCCGTGATCTGCATAGTAAACAAAAAGAACACGAGATATAAATGATTAAACAAGGTAAGTATTAAGATTATGAATGGAAATGTTTTTGCATTTCATATTTTAATCACTAAGATATTTTGCTGACAAAATTAGTGTTAAAATATGTGTAGAAAGCTGGGGTCGTATGGCAAAGTAATTCATTAGCTATACATTAGATCTAGATGGATCTAGGACTCACCCTTGATTAACAATTCTGTACCAGTTACAGGGCAATCCAACCCTTATAATAAGTTGATTTGTATGAAAGCAGAAAAATAACAGAAAAAGAATGGCAAAAGTTTGAAATGAATCAAACCAATAGTAAGGAAGTTATGGATGTTTGAAATATGAGATTCCTAAGTCTTTGCGAATCTCAAATTGGTAGTTTGGTCAATGGATTGTGACGTAGAACGTGGATAACTCTCCCATTCGCCCTGTACAAAAATATCATTAATTTCTGTATTTCTCATAAGTTCCTTCTCCCTCGGGGCACTACTAAAAAATATATTATAGATAGCATATTATTATAGGTTCTCTAAAAAGAATAGACCCTCTTGAGCAATGAATTTTTGAAGAAAAAAAAAAAAATCCGAATTTTAGTCATTTTATATGTTGGAACAGATGGGAAAGTAGTCCGGCACTACATCACATTGACATTACCGCTCAAGCCAATTTGAAGTGCCCATCCGTATGGTGATTATAACTCTTAAAAATTCATAGCTTTCATACATTTAGTCAGATTTAATCGAAACTTTCATCAGTTTGCTTCTCTGATGTTCCTGCTTTCTTCTAGAGTAGTTGTCTATCTGGGTTGGGTTGGATTTCCCTTTAACACTACACAAACACCATTAACATTCTGTTTGCAAGCTAGGCTCAACAACTACTAATCATTTGTTGCCTTAACACTTTGGTTGCTTTCTTTGTATCTATGTACAGTCCTTCGTTTGCCACACGCACAATTTTGCACAAAACCAATCAACCCCAAGATTGATTTGTGCAACACAATGGCTTTGCAAAATTACCAATTTCCGGTACTGATTAGCTCCATGACAACCCTTTTACCACAGGTATAGATTAATCTTGCACGGGAATCAGTGAAATAATCTTGAAGCCTTTGGTGTATCTATCCCATGAAAAAAATCATGTGGCACAGGGAGATTATTTTTGTGGCATATAGAGTTCATGAAACATTCCTAATAAGACCATGAAAATAAACAACACCTCATAATCTTGAAAACTGTAAAATTGTCTTCAAATCCAGGCTCTCCTCAACTGGAAATATGTTTAACAGTAGCCATATCAAAATCATGTAACAACAATCCATTTTTTATCAGACAATTTAACCTTGCCACATTCAAAAGTTTTCTTCGAATGAACCTCTTCCCTCAGTAATCAAATATGATCAAGTTAGTTTGCATGTTTGTATTCTGTTATAATAATAATGATAATAATATATGAGATTTGTAAGGCGCCGAATCCACTTGAAATCATTTGCTCAAGGTGCACTTATGAAACAAACACCATAAAAAGGGATCACAGAAAAACACCTGCATTCTTTAATAAAGAAAGGGAAAATAATAAGATAGAACTGACAAAAATGACAGAACATTTAATTACATGCCGAATTAAACAGAACGTTTTAAGATTACTTCCTATGGCATACCTCTACAGCAATGTAGTCTCCTGGTGTCATAGACCGGTTCTTGTTGCCATGGTGATGTCCACTGCATGCTGGGATGGGGGTGTTTGGGATGACTACCCTGGTGTTTGCATCGTTGCGACCGACCAAGTCCTTCTCCGATCTCTTGCTTGTCTGTGATTATTACAAAAAACATGCTAACTTTGAGTTCTCATGGTGACAAAAATTAGTGTCTGATGAATCAAAATGAAATATTCATTTAATATTCAAATACAGTCAAACCTGTTTTAGTGACCACCTGTCTACAAAGACCACCTGTCTACAAAGACCACTTTTTGTGTTTCCCTTGGGCGGTCGCTATACCTGGTTTGACTGTACTGTGAACAAGTTACACCTGTTAAATTGAATTTGAAAGAAAATGTAATAAAAGCTAACAAACAAGGAAAATATGGTCCATATTCCATTACATACAATATACATTGTCCCATATGTGAAAATTTATGCTGGTGTAATTGAATTATAAAATCAATCGGTCTCCATAGAGAATGTTCATCAGTGTCAACGAATTCCTGATTTGATTAAGATATTGTTCAGGTTTCCTGAACTCCCCCGATGATTTCTTAAGATTCACGTCGGTACCATCAGATTCTGTAGCTTACATTTTATTGGATATCGGACTTTCCAGTTCTCGACGCATTGTACTTGTATGGGACCTGGAAGTGCCTTTGCCCTTTGCCACATATACCCATGGCCAGTGCTGCCGAATACCGTAGTGGCGATAGCGAGAATTTAAACATGGTGACACAGAGACTTACCCCTTCTAAAAGCACTAGTTGCTTAGATCCTACATGTGTAGCATTGATCTCGGCCATGCCGTCACGACAGACTGTTATCATTTCTCTCAGTCTCCTTTGCTTCACCTCCTCCGGTACATCGTCCTGCATCTTATGGTAGGCATGTGTTTTCTGAAGAGATCAGAAATATGGATTTGTTTTTGAAAAGGTCAAATATTCACAATATGAGCCTTTAATGTACATTGCTTCACTGCCTTGTGGTAGGAAGTTTTCAAAGTTGTCAAATACATGTATAATTCAAATAACTTTTTAATAATTGTTTCTTTTTTTGAGATTTTGATTCTATATTCGTTTTTTTTTGGTTTATATTGCTGTCTCTAACACTTCACACAGATTTTTGCAGGCCTCAAAATGTGAAATAAAACATCAAACGATTTTGATAGCATAAAATAAAAAATCTCCAGACAGTAGTTAGAGATACCTGCAATGATTTGCATGAACATTCAATTTAAACTTCCAGATTCAATTAATAAATCTTGCTCAGGCCTCCATGTCCTGGGCATCCAGAGCAAAATGTTTGGGTGTTCAAGTGCACAATAATAATCATATTAAGATGATATAACACACTTATACAGCACCATTTATCTTTTAAAACTATTCAGAGGCGCATTATTAAATTAAGAAATTAAAAAGGAGAAATACAAAATTGACTGATCGATCATACAAATTGTGAATTCCGACTTCAGGAAAAGAGGGAAAGGGGGTCGGGTTGGGGCAAGAGTGACATTTTGGCGTCAGTCTGTATTGGACCCCTGTCAGTGTCAAGCCATACACTTACCTGTCGCATGCTGTACGCAAACAAGAAAGCATAGTTGTACTTCACAAGACGAAGCAATGACATCGTATCTTCATGATCCTCCTCCGTTTCTCCGCAGAACCCTGCGATAAAATCACTGCTTAGAGCCACGCCCGGTATGGCAGTTTGCACATGGTCTACCAGCTCTAGATAGGCCTCTCTGCTGTACCTACATGTCAGAATAAAATGGGAAATTTATTTTTATTTTATTTTTATTTCTAGGGTACCTAGAAATTAGAGGGCGTCTGTAATAGAAAATATTTCGCTTGTCTGAATATGCAAATTAGGGTGTGGTGCCGAGAAAGCTAAAGTGTGTACGTGTCGACTTGACTCAGGGCAGTTGACTGGAAGACCGAGGTTGGAGTTGGGCGTGTGAGAGGTCTTGTACATGTACCCTTATGTGTGTTGTGGAAGTTGCTACCAGGGCCTTGATTTTTGTATTCGGCGCCAGCAATCTTTTTCCTCAGGCGACACCGGTACGAGAGGTATCCTCCATGTAGCCCAGAACCTTAATTTTCCTGCCATTGACAAAACCTTGTCAATATAACTCCGTGTAACGACGGACAAGAAATTTCTTCACGACAAAACTAGTGGCACGCTGAGCTTCGTCTAATTAATATTCAAGAATCGTCGAGTCGCTTCATCCGGGATCTTGAAGACGACGTAACATGACTGATTGCCGTAATGAGTGATTACGGGGCATCATCCTTCCGACGCATCATCCTTCCGACACAAGTCTCCAGGCATCGATTCATCGTAGAAACCATGTCGGTATTTGATCTTCTGATATAGCAACCAATATTAGCAAATACCAAACAAAGGCCTTTCGTAATTCGGACAATTGTCCTAATTTCGACACTTCGGATAACTTCAGATAATTACTGAACTTGAAACGGGAAGTTAATTTCAGACGGGACTCCACTTGATGTTAATTGAGTAACTAATTGACAGCACTTATATTTACATATATGTGTAATAACAGATTTTTATGAATATACTGGTGTTTTGTATTTCAAAGTTAAATCGTTCAACTGTAACCAAAAGAACCTACTGTTGAATTTAAATGCTGATTTAGTTTTCATTAAACAGTCTTTAAAACTCATTTATCAGAGTCTTCTTGGCTATTTTGTTGTATCCCTGAATAATCCTGACACTACAAATTATATTTTTTACAGAAGCAGTAATAAACTAAGGTGAACTTAAGATCTGAAAATGGTGCTGCATTTGGAAGGAAACTATATTAAAGTCTTTCTAGAGTGTACATGTTGTATTTATCATATAATAAATAGGGATAATAATAACAGTGGTTTTTGTTATAGCGTCATGTCTGTCAAACTTAACACTCCTGGTGCTCCACAATTATTACCCCGACTTTAGCATGGCTGGCATTATGGCGCTCTAGCATTTCAAGGAATTATCATTCCTGCCAGGTACCAAATTACCTCACCTGAGTGGACTGTGGCACATCTAGGTTAATATCTTGCCAAAGGAAATTTGTGCTGCGACAGGGATTCAACCCCCGTACCTTGTGGTTAACAGTCCAGAGACTTATTCACTGGACCACAGCACCTCTCATCAGATAAATGACCCTTCAGCATCCAAAGGGGCAGGGTTATGATATGAAAATGGTCCATTCTGCCAGGTCGCCTTCAATTCTTGAGTTACAAAATAATTCAGTTTTTAACTGTACGTATGGATGTTTTTTAAATAGATTTTACATGCCTCTATACCTTCTTTAAAGTGCAGTTGTAAGTGTATAATCTACAGACTTACCCTCTCCTCATTAGCTGTAAAACCTTGGTGCTTCCACTCTGAGCAGGCAGATGAAGTTGGTTACAGATGTTGGGGAAATCCCTGATAGCATAAAGAACCTGTGCAAGAATTCACACCAAAGAAAATTCAATTCAATGTTCAACCCTTTTAGGCACATCAGCATGCACGTCAAAGCAGTTGCAGGAGTAATCGAGCTGTTGGTCTATCTCCATCTCTCCCCCTCCATAATTTCTTTCTCTCTCTCTCTCTCTCTGCTCTCATTCTCTCTATCTCTCTCTGCTTACTTCTCTCTTTCTCAGGCTCTCTCTTTTTCTGACTCTCTCTCTCTCAGAATTTTTGTTTCTACGCACATAGAATTGAGCAGGGTACACTGTTTCACAAACAGATGAGCTATAATGCTGAAGGTTGAGAAACCCTGCTTTTGTCTCATCATAACTAGTGATCAATGCGCCTATTCACATAAATAGGGTACACATAAATCACATAAATATAAATTTCACATCAATCTGGAGGTTCACACACTTTCTCTCTTCTAGGTTAGCCAAATATTTAGAGGAATTATGATTTGTTTGTTCTAAGTTTCACAATATGGTACCTGTGCATATTTCAAATGGAATAATGACAAGTGACTTTCCTGTCCAATTACCATCATTCTACAACTAGTTTGTATCTCATAATTTATAGGGTACCGGTTCAATGAAGATTCAAGTACAATTTCTTTTGTTGCACCCCTTTTGGGGGGACCAAATTCAACAAATCCACAGTTTTCTCTTGTATTGTACATGTAGAATGTCATTATTTCAACCGATTTTTTTTCTTCATTTCTTTTGTATAAGATTGCTAAGCATATATGCAGGGCATAGCTAAGGTAGCCTAGTGAAATGTCGGGGGCAAGATAAGACGCGTCCAAAACGCAAAATGTGTAAAGTTAGTCATGTTTGTGAATTAAAAGTGTTTTTTTAGCCTATCTGAATGAAAGTTTAGGTATCCTTGAGCCTCATTGAGATGGTATGTATATGCATATACCAGCTCCACATCCTAACGATGTGTTTCTACCTCTGTACGATAAAATTATGATTTTCAACAATTATGCAGTTTGCGTTCTGGACTCGTCTTTACTTGCCACTGCTTTTGCGCTAAGCTCCCTAATGTACATGTACATGCCACCAACTCACCTCATCTGGGAAATCTTTGGGATGCGGAGAGGTGAACCTTATCCTCATCTCAGGATCAACCAGTGCGACCTTCTCCAGGAGGTCCGCAAACCGTCTTCCTCCCTTCTTGGGCTTGTAAATGGACTTGAACCCTCGAGCTAACCTCGTCGGTTCACTGATTGCACTGCCCTCGTTACCAGCGTTGTTGTAATAGCTCTCCTCGGAGACATCACGATAACTGTTGACGTTTTGACCCAGCACAGTGACTTCCTTCACTCCCTGTGGTAAAATATGATGGAGATTTTAATACAGAATGATAACTGAATTAAAGCTAACGTCAGGGCCTTGTAACCACATTACGGGAGAAACTGGCTCGTAGTCATTCTGAATCGTGAATCGTGGAGGAGATATGTGAACGGGATCACCAAATTGTAAACAAACTAATTATTCACACTTCCTGGAAATCCAATTCACTGAAAACACATCTTCTAGTACTTTAACATGGTCAGAGTGACTAGTATGATTTTAATATAATACCTTCTAAACAAAAACTGTTTGATAAATGTCATGTATGAGGGTATGAGAGTATGACTAAAAGGTGAAATTTGATTTTCTTCTACTATCCAAAACTCCAGTTTACATTTATCTTTCTCAAAACAACTTCTTACACGCTCCAGACCTGCCAACCTCTGGAGTTCAAAAACTGTATTTTTTAATCCCAAAAGTTGTATTTTACCGACAAAAGTTGTATTTAAAAAACCCCCGGATCAATGCCTCTTACAGTTCCTACATCGAGCATATTTTATGGAGCAATGGTTGAATATGCATGATTTCGTCATGACTGGTGTGTTCGATGAACCAATGAACATCCCCAAATTGCCAATGTGAGATGCTGGTAGGATACTTTACAACACAGAAAGGGCATTTTGCCATTGAAAATGGCACATACACACAAAATAAGATTTAAAAAAAAAAAAAAATAGTTTTTTTTTTTTTTGAAAACCGTATTTTTTATAGGAAAATCGTACTGTCGTATTTACTTCTAAAAATCGTACTAAATACGACTAAATCGTACTGGTTGGCAGGTCTGAGTCGCTCTAGGAGTGAGAAAAGATAGATGTATAATTTGAGCAACCAATGGTCCATTTGTGAATGCTTACCTGATCTGAAAGGGCTCGTATCTCATCTACAATGGAATTGATGGGACGGCTCCTCTCTCTGCCACGTGTGAATGGCACAATGCAATAGCTACACATGTTGTCACAGCCCCTCATTATTGACCTGCAATTGAGATGAGAAAAAAAATGAACAATTGCTTAACAAGAGCTACAACAACTGCATACGTGTATGTTGCAGCATTCTAGGAAGAGACCATTTGTATTGCCTTTCTCGTATATATGTGCATGAGCTCTAAAAATTATCCCATGCACATCATTTCCAATCACAGGGCCCAACTTAGTACATTGCACATACAGTCAAAGCTGTCTTAGTGGCCACCCTCTCTATAAAGGCCACCTGTGCATAGTGGCCATCAGTGGCGTACCTGGCATACCTCGTCAGGGAGGGCAAGCGATTTGGAAGAGCAAGGGCGGGGGTGTTGGGGTATGGAAGGGGGTGAATGGGGACTAGGGGTTGTCCCAATAACACAGTTGGGATCTTGTCGATATTAATATTTGCGATCGGGCGACTTCATATCTTTGGTCTATTTTGATTTAAAAGAAAAAATTATCATTAAAAAAAAGTTAAATGTATTGAATTTTGACAAAAATCAGTGGTTAACTTATAACTGGTAATGACGTGTTTCTATTAACGTACTTCTATTATTCCTCTTTGAAGAAGCTATTGACATATTATGTTCCCGATTCTGCATATTTGGAGATGTAAAAATTATCATTAAAAAAAAGTTAAATGTATTGAATTTTGACAAAATCAGTGGTTAACTTATAACTGGTAATAACAATGTTTCTATTAACGTACTTAATCTATTATTCCTCTTTGAAGAACCTATTGACATATTATGTTCCCAATTCTGCATATTGGGAGATGTAAAAATTATCATTAAAAAAAAAGTTAAATGTATTGAATTTTGACAAAATCAGTGGTTAACTTATAACTGGTAATAACAATGTTTCTATTAACGTACTTCTATTATTCCTCTTTGAAGAAGCTATTGACATATTATGTTCCCAATTCTGCATATTTGGAGATGTAAAAAAGTTTATTTGACATTGAATTGAATTGTATTGATTTGCATTTGTTTCATTTTCACATGCACAATTAAAACTAATGAATATTCAGAATATGCATCTATTCACTCAATAAAAATAAATGTTGTAAAGTGAGAAAAAAATATAACAGTAAAATGATATATCACTAGATATAGGAGAAATCACGCACTGGGAGGGTACATACAGAGGCGAATCCAGCCAGCGGCGAGGGGGGGGGGGGCCGATTCGTAAGAAAATTTTTAGCGGCGTTCCGCTTGCACGGACAGGGGATGTGCCCCCTGAGAAGCTGAAGAAAAATCGAATTTTCAAACACAATTCGTGCGATTTGGTGTATAGTTTCCTAGTATCTCAGGTATCACTTGCTTGTCAAAACCAGTCAGTACAAGACTAGGACAGCAGTTGGGATGGGCAGACAGCAATCACTTGCGTCGGGCTTCAGCTTCAAACACCTTACATCAGGCCCGGGAACGTTTTCAAAGTGGGGCTAAAGTATTTACGATCAGGTAGAGCGTAGCGAGCGAAGCGAGCGGAGTGTAAATTGGCGTGGGGTCCAGGGGGCGGAGCCCCCGGAAATTCAGAGGTTTTAGCAGGCCAGGGGCGGCGGAGCGTCATTCATAGTGGGGGGAGCACCAACAATAAAGGGCGCTTTCTGGGAAAAGGGGGCACCTATAAAGGGAAACCTCAAAGCGAAAATATACAACTTTTTAGACATTGGTATTTACCCCTACATTGTGAGTACATTATCAGGGATGATTTCAATGTTTGTTTCTCTCTTTATTACATGGTCCAAGATACTGTTTAAGCATCATACATGTACTTAGCAGTTGGTTGTGATGGTTAGAATATTTATTTGTGAGCGAACTATCAGAGATTTGTAAGGTCGCAGTGCAAAAAATTACATCTTATAAAGAGGAAAGAACAATCCTGATGGGGTTTTAAGCACAATCTAATCATGAAAGACTGAAAAGATCTTTAATAAGAAACATAATTATATGAATTTTAAATGCGAGCGAGCTTAGCGAGCCAGATTTGGCTGAAATTAAAGAAAAAAAAATTGCTCTTAATCGCTTTAAATTAGGAGCACTTTTTATGGGGAAAGGAAAAGGGGGCACATATCCAAAGGGAAAAGGACACTTACTAGAAAAGAAAAAGAGCACATGTCAAAGTAAAAGGGAATTACCAGAGGTGAAAATGGGGCACTCCTCACACTTAATAAGGGGCACTTATGATAACAGAAAAAGTGCAATTATCAGAAGGAAAATGGTACTAATTAGAAAGGATAAGTTCAAGTTCAAGTTCATTTTATTCAAAACCACAACATGAAAACACAAAACATGATATAATCTTTTACAACAAAAAAGACTGGTAATAGTACATTAATCAATTTGATTATGTGTCAAAATAAAAGGGGCAACTATCAGAGACGAAAAGGGGCACTTATTACAGAGTTAAAGGGGGCACCTCTCAAATATGAATAAGGGCACTCATCGGAGATTTTTTAAAAAGGGGCACTTAATAGAAAAAACCCAAATCTCACGCACAAATTATGCAAAAGCGGTGAGTAATTGCGTCCCGCAGGACACAACAAAAATTCCCAGGTTAGTAATCTGTAAAGCGCTTAGAGACATCGTAGATGTATTAAGCGCCATACAAAAGCGGAATATTATTATTATTTCCGGAAGCTGGAGATGAATCGTTTTCGCATCGTACACTGATTATAATTTTACTGATTTACACATCTATCCAATCTGTCCATATAGTGTAACAGTAACGACTCATCTGTGACACTAAAACGATGTGCATGAGACTGATTTTGTTCGGTATAATTTGCATATAATTATGCGCAGATTGAAAAAGAAAATTTTTGACTGACAGTTCGTCTTTTATGCACCTGTACAACTGAATGGAGTGTTTTTACCCAGATTCTGACGATAAAAGTGTGTAATTTTCTGGACGAATTAGGCTTTTAAGAACTGATTTTATGAATCCGCAAACTGCCAAACTCGGAAGCTTTGCCGACATGCTTGACGATGCCTCCGTGTTTTTACTTTTTTTTTTGCGCTTTAATGTGGTGTCGCATTTTGCAGGAAAGTTTTTTTGCCGGGGCCTTGCTCTTGGTTGTTTTCTTTCTATTTTTCTTTAACATACTTTTTCAAAAAGAGGGCGGCTCCCCTCGAGCCCCGCCGTAGCGTGGGCCCTGTACATTGTGTAATGGCATGATGATTTGACAGATGGACCAAAGGCTAACCGAGTCCTGACATACTTTTCAACGTTGTAACGTGTACGCCCTAGTGTAGAGCGATCATCGGCATTTTTTTTTAATCTTATAGGCCTAAAACACGAATTAGGGCTAGTTCTGCCCTGAAAACGACCCAAATCTCGGAGCATGGCTAGCTGAACCGCGGGGCCTTGGCCTATGTAGGGATAAGTGAGTGCCCTGGGTCCACTTCTAACTCGTGTTTTTAGCCCTTCTTTCTTCCCTTTTCCCTTTTCCTTTCCTTTCCTTTCCTTTCCTTTTTTTTTTGCTTGCTTGTCACTCGCCAGGTGGGGCAGACTGCCCCCGTAGGTACGCTACTGGTGGCCATGCATTTTGTCTCCCCTCAAGAAAGAAATGTGTGTTGTAGAACCTGTCATGAAAGGCAACCTTCCTACAGTGGCCACTTCTTCTGTCTTTACCTACGCAACAACCCAAGTACCACTGTGCCAACCCTAGGAAGTATGCAGGAATAAAAGAAAGTGTTATCACTCACACAAAAGCCGACTTGGAATCCTTATCCAACCTCACAGGTATGACATCAGCATACGTCTCATCCATGGACAGCATGACGTTGATGGCGGTCTGACCTGACCCTGCCACATTCAGGAGTCTGGGAAGGTCTCGGTAGGCGTCGGGTCCTGCCACGATGTCCACTGTCTTGCTCTGTTCTAGAAGCTTCTTCTTCAGTCTCTCTGCCATACATCCTACATGTACAGAAGATCATGAGCAAGATAAGAGTGGTTCCGTGAAATGTGTCCCATATGACATACAACTTTTATTCATTTATTTCATCAAAAGATGAATTATAATCTCTTGAAATGACCAGTGACAAGTGATTCTTTATGGCCATGTCAAATTTTTAATTTTTTTTAATCATGTGACAAATTAGATCACATACATTTACCAGGTAAAAAATATTGTTCATGATCATGATAGCTCTTTTAAGATTTGGTGTTAATGTCAATTATTAATGTATTACCAGAGGTCTTTTTAAGTACCAGAGCTACATGTATTTTGGAGCTTTCCAGAGCTAAATTGCTCACTGCTCCCATGTGTAAATGTTCAATATACCATACCAGGTCATATGTTTGACATTATAAGACTTGCCCTTTGGGCTATCTTTGAAAGAAGGCCTAATTACCAAGTAATCCAATCTTGAGGGGGACTTCTCCTTTCCTTCTGTTGTTCTTGAGAGACTGGAAATACTTCAGTCTGTTCCAAATCTTCTGCTCGGCATTCTCACGGATGGCACAAGTAACGGCAAGAATCACATCAGCCTAAAATGCAAAGAAGAATACAGAATTTATAAACAAGAAATCATTATATGATACTTCTGTCCCCTACTTACTGACAAGTCATTCATCAACTGCGATGCCCATCTATCAATAGGACAAAGATTATGGCTAATCTTATAGCTATAAAATCTACATCAGTCATGGGAATATGGACATTTCAGGTTTTCAACTTTGTGTTCTCTCAAAATCTTTGATTTTGTAAACTCTTAGATTTTTTTGTTTTACCCCTTTTTTTTTCCTGCACACCTATACTGTGGATTTAGTTGATCTCTCAACGCTGGCTGTGCTGTTCAAAGTGACTTTAACTGAAATTGATGATATTGAAGACCCAACACTGAACAATTGCTCAAACACAAAACAAGGATTCACAATTCTATTATAATATCTATAACAGAGAAAACTGTTTTCTCCCATCTCCAGGTAAGAATAAGCTGTCCATGTAAAGTGCACAGTCATTTATGTCACTTCATTTGTTTTTAATCCTATGTATTGCACTATGCAGCACAATTATTATTTTTTTCAATTTCAGCTCATGTTATTTCTTACTACGGTAGGGTTCATCACATCATCCCATATTTTAATCATAGGATGGTAAATTTTGTTTTTATCATTTGTCACAAATGATGTACACATACAAAATATTAAGATCCCAATACCGTATTAGTATAGTTGAATATAAAACAGATTTTACTTACGTGTGATATATCCTCTACTTTCTGGAATCCACTTTTCTCCAGTATCGCCCATGCTATCTCGGTATCACTCACATTCATCTGACATCCATATGTCTCAAAGTACACTGAAGGAATCAAGAACAAAAATAAAAGAGAACATCTAGAAAATAATACATAAGGGAAAAATGGTGTAATGTAGATCCTCTTTGAACAGAAGATTTACAAGTATCATATACTGCTGAGACATTTCACAAAATAAAATTTAAGAACATGAAATTTATATGTTTTGGGGTGATTTTTAATACAAGTAAAAAAGTAAAATGCTGGTTTACTTACCTAAGCGTTTAAAAAGCTTCTGTTGATAACTGTAATTATTAGACTCATTGAACCATTGACCTCACTGACTTTTCAAACTGTTTCCAAAGGCAAAAAATCTTGTCCTTTTTGTGTCATGTCTGTTTAAAGTGTTACAAAGAATTAATAATTTTCCCTTCAACTATGAAGCAAAATACCGAGAAATTTGCTGGTTTAATATGTCACTGATAGTCAAATGTGTCTGATTCACCTAGTAGAATATGTTTCAACTTCCTGACTGTAGATAAGTAAAAAAAAACTATCTGAAATATATTTTTCATTTTTAAAATGATCTAGAGTCTACTAATAATAACAGTTCAGGTCAAAACCATGCACCATTTGACGAAGCAACCGGAAGATTCAACAGGAATACCTCTTCTTCCGTACACGGATGCTGATTACTGGCAATACTGGGTTGACAAAAACTGTTTACAATAACAAAATTTAAAAAATATAATAATCACCTCTCCTAGATCGACCTTCTTCAATATCTTCTGACAAATACGGTATGCAGTCATCTCCGACAGGAACTTCAAGTTCATCTTCAGTATTTTGGCGTTGACTATTGGCAATGAAATCACGAAGTGTCGGTCCGTTACTAGTACTACTACATGTAGATGCCTGCAGCTTACGTTTGGTCGTCTGTCTAGGACTTGGTGTTGGGGCAGCAGAGGAATCATCAGTCACTTGACAATCTCTACCCCCGGAGTTGGGGGGCAAACCCGATCCAGAGTCTGTGCATACTCCCCGCGTGGTTTCATATCTCGCAAAAGAATGCTGCAGCACTGAATATTGAGCTCGGTTATGTCTCAAAATATCGGAAACTTTATACAGATTTGTGAGGTTTTGTCTGCCATTACACAGACGGCATGGTTTAGATCGCTGAATGATAAAATTATACAGTCCACTCGACGATCTCCACGCCATGTTTGCGTTACTGTAAGCATGCACGATCAATGATCCGCCGTTTGCGCATGCGTGAAAAGGGGGAATCACCTGCTAGCTAGCTAGCTAGCTAGCTGCACAGAGCTTCTCAAACGGATTTCTTAAACATGCACAAATTGCAGCCCCGCCTCCTTGACAGAAGCCTGTGCATTGCGGTTCTAGGACACCTACCCAGTGGCGGATCCAGGGGGTGCCTGGCCCTCCTGGCCCCCAAACAGGTAAAAACTCCTGTTTTTGTTTTAAAAAATAAAACGGGCCCCCTCCCCTTTAAAAAGCTGTTAAATTTAAGGGAGTTTCTTATAGGATTGCAATTGTAACACTGAAAGAAAAATGCAGTGATTTTCTCTTTTTTTCATGTGTGGTTTTTTTAATCTTTCATAATCCATCGCTGCTCCAATTTTGAATTTTTTTCAGTAGTCCAGATAGGGTTTCATACACAATCTCTCAGCTATTCTGGCTCTACTCTTTCCTACTTTTTATTGCAAGAATTACAAAGGGTATGCAAAAAACACGTTTAGAGTATTTCACAAATCGTATGAAGTTTTATGAAAGATTTAAGGGTTAATCAGACAGGTCTTTGCTATATGTGTTCATGCATATTCCACTTTGATAATAAAGAAAAGACACATACTGAAACAGTGATTTTAAAAGAAAGTTTATTTATAATTGCATGAAATCACTGGGATGGGGCAGGAGGGACTACTAGTAGAATATCTGAACATCTTTCTGTCTTATCAAGGCTTCCAAGCGATGATTGCTGCAAAGCCTTCATTGGAAACGGTTACCTAGCAACCATAGTTTACACGGATACTATTTACAAGAATGGTCTGTACAATGGGAGAGCTGGTGAGAGTAACAGAGCTAGAATCCCGTCTAGCGTCGCGATAATGATTCAGCAGTCACAAACTGAGATGAAGAAGTCCTACCAGTTAGAATGTACATAATGGAAAGATTTTGTTTTTAATTCAATGGAGAAAATATATATTTCCAAATTCCAATCATGATATAGCCTATATAGTGATGTGTATTGATGGTTAGAATGATGCTAACAATACGATTGTTAGCCCTTTGATATTAATTGTATTTGTTTTATTTATGTTTTATCCATGTTTTAACAGAGATTTAAGACTGAATGTGCACTACAAAAGTCTGGTTATTACATAAGGGGACAAATTCAAAAAGGCTCTAGCTGACATTAAACAAATGTGAAACACGTTATCCTGTCTGTTAGGTGTTTTTTTTAAACTCTAAAATCATCCGACAATCATAAAAAAAAGGTTATCACTATACCCTCAAGTGCAGTTTGGGAATTAAACATTGCTGCCAGATTGTGTTTTCACATCCACCACTTACATGTATAATCATCTATGGAGTTGTAGTAGTCTAGTGGACAAGTCCCATGATTGAAGCACGGGGTATGGGGTTCACATCTATGCCACAGCACTAATTGTCTTTGGGAATCCAATCTACCATTGCCACGCTTGATCCACCCGGGTAAAGTAAATGTGTACTTGGTAGAAAGAGATTCATTGAGCAGTTGTCATTGAGTGCTGGAGTGCCTAAGAATTATTTTTTTGTTTAAAGTGCTACGTGTCATAAAATAAAATTATAATCTGGTATTCTGTACGAAATGCATGAACACCTGTAATTTTTGAAACGATAGCCTCAAAACTTGGCACATTGAAAAAAACAGCATTTTGATATCAGTTAAGTACATGCAGCATTTAATTTTTGAAAAAAACTGCAGTCGTAAAGTTTAATGAATGGTTGGGCTCCACCCAACCAGTCTTCACATTCTGGACAGAAGTACCAGACAACATTACCCTCCTTGCAAACATCTACTCCAAGACCTGGACCTTCATCACCTCAGTCTCGGACTCCCAAGATGATGCCAAGACAATGTACAATGCTGGCCAGGACCAGGCCCAGAAGGAGGATCTGTTTAAGACCCACCAAGAGGCTTGGAAGAAGACCTGGGCCAATTTAAGGGCCACATGCATCCATGTTACCGGCAACGTGAAGCTCTCCAAAGCCATCTATGGAAGTATGTACTATATTTTGAGTTCACTTCCACCTGTTGATTACGCAACTATACTAAGCAGTCCGTTCCCGTTCTATGGGCTCAGCCAGTGGCGGATCCAGGGGAGGGGGCCGGGCCCCTCCCAAGCAAAAAAACCAGCTAAAAACACCCTTTTTTGTTAAAAAGAAGAAGCTGGGTCCCTCCCCTTGCGCTCAAGGGGAGGTTGGATGTAAAAAAATAGCACTGCCCCCTCATTGAGCCAAAAGACAAACATTAGTGCACACAACCCCTCCCCCACTGAGCGAAAAATCGGCCGGCGCGATTTTCAAATTTTCGCACGAAGTGGCCCCCTTTTTTGGCCCCCTCTCTTGCCGCTGGCTAGATCCGCCCCTGGGCTCAGCACTGGAGGCTTGGCTACCGGCCCCCAAAAATTACAGGTACATATGCATGGCAATTAACATCAACATTTGGACACCTACACCTTGGAATACACTGCAGACAACAGCACTCTAGTGATTAGCTAGCTCCTCAACAGCTACTCATTTATTTAAACCAGATCCTTATCTTGAACTTAGTTTCCATGATTTAACAAACATTGATAATTTATAACCTCCATCTTGGATGGGTATTTTTTTTTCTCAAAGGGGGTCAGATTGTAGTTTAATAGGTAGAGCGAATGATAATTATCCATAAAAGAAGGATTAGGGGGTAGTCATCCCGATGGTAGTTGTCCTAGGGGTGTCTAGTAGTGGCTGTCGGTTGGCAGGCCTGGGAATGGTAACCCATTAAGTTCAAACTGCACACACAGAACCCAAGTCAATCTTGTGTTCGGTACGGGCCTTATCTTATGTGAGTATAGTAGTTCTCACAAGTCACATTTATATTGAGAGTGTTTTTAAACTTGCAAAATGTCTTTACAGAAGTGATATTTCAGGCTCACATTTTGAATACAATATTATGAAATGGAACTCCTGACATACAAACAAACAGTTTTTGGTGATTATTGAATAGTACACTTCAAGTCCTGAAATCTACGTGGTGTAATCGATCCATATGCCCAATAAATTTTAAATTTTTGGAAGCAAAGGGATTTAACACTTATGGGTAAGATTCAACTATTGAAGGTGCACATTTATTCTAAAGTTCTTTATCGGGCGTCACTTACTCCTGTTCCAGAATGGGTTTATGATTCACTGGATGAATTAACTTTTGATTTCATATGGAAAGGAAAAACAGATAAAATCAATAGAAACACCATGTTTTTAGACTATAAGCAAGGGGTTAAAGATGTTAAATTTTTCTGCACAAGTTAAATCGCAGCGAATTATGTGGATTCAAAAACTTCTAAACAAAGATGAAGACATGAAATGGAAACAATATTTTAACTTTGTCAATGAACACGTGGGTGGAGATTTGATATTTTCATGTGACTATATACCAAGTTTATTAAAAGTGACAGCTCCACAATTTTATATGGATTTATTAGAAGATTGGGTGAATACGAGACATATAAGGAGTATAGACATTGGTGATGTGGTAATTTTAATAATAAACTTATTCGATATAAAGGAAGTTGTATATACGATAAGAGGTTGTATGACAAAGGAATTTACAAATTAAAACATATTTTGGAAAACGATGGTAAACTAAAATGTGACAGGCATTTTATCGATTTAGGTGTTGAAGTAAATGAAATTGAAAAGATCAAGCACTTTTATGCCTGTTTACCAGTTTGTTGGAAAAATAATTTTAGAAAGGAGAAGAAAAAATAATTCTGGAACTGATTTCACTTTGGGGAAGAAAACAACTAATATAGCTGATCTAAAATCAAAACAAATTTATGTACAATTAATAAAGAAAGATGATTTTAAACCTTTGGTTTTTGAGAGAATTGGAAGGAACTATGGTTTTTCCTGTAAGGAAATAGAAAACATATTTTTAAGACTAAGACAGTGTACACTTAACAGTCGATTAAGAGAGTTTCAGTTCAAACTTATACATAATATATTATATACAAACCATCACCTCTTCCGTTTTGGTCTTGTCTCGACTAACTTATGCTCATTTTGCGAAAAAGATGAAGAAACATATAAACATTTATTCTATACTTGTGAATTTGCACAATCAGTGTGGGGAATGTGCACGAGATTTTTAGACTTTGAAATACATAACTGTAGTTTGGAGGAAATTCTGTATGGGAAAGAGGAGAGAAATAAAGAAAAATATCAATTAATAAATCATGTTTTAATTCTTGTTAAATATCTGATTTATAGAAATAGAGAACTTAAAAACCACCCTCTTTTAATGAAATAAAGAATAGTATAATAGGGGATAAAGTAGAAGAAAGGAAATTGGCAGCAATGAGGGGAACTCTCACTATTCATTTTTCTAAATGGGAAAACCTGAGTATTAGACAAACAATTGGAACCCAGAGCCAGTCGTCCACCGGTTAAGAGGGGGGATAAGGATAAGGGAGAGGTCGGGTAGGGTAGGGTTAACAAAAAGAGAAAACTCTCAGGACAACAGTATAAAAGAAGTATTAAGTTGCTACATTGTTAAAACAAAAATTTTGGATTATACAACTGCATATGTTTTCTTTGAAAATATGAATTTTTGTTTCAAAAATGATGTATAGGAACTAACTATGTAAGTTTCTTTTGAAGCCGTTTGTAAGACAAAAATTTATACTGATTTATAATGTCATCACATTTGCAGTGAGCGTTACATATGATGATTGTAATTTGTACTATGATTATAATTTGTTTCAAGAGAGAAAAGAATAAAAACTGACCATAAAAAAAAATAATAACATTCTGAAGATGATGTTCACTGTAATCTTGTTAATTACTAGGAGTCATGTGTTTTGGGATGTACCCGCCCATGTTGATCCTGTACCCAGAGCTGGCCCAAGCAGGGGTGTCGATCACGGGAGGGGGGTGGGATATACCCCAATATTTAAGGTGGGAGGGGATGGCCTGTACAATCATCCCCCCAATAATTCACCATCAACAAAAAATGAAGAAAAAATTGATGATGAGAACCCGATGAGAGTAGTTAATGGTTATTACTCGCAAGATGACCATCAATATACACATTTTGCTATCTCATTTTCATAATACATACATATATAAATAGAAAACGAAGTAAATGAGACAACCGTTTATGAGACAAGAATAAATTGAATTCTCGCTTATACGGCTTCATCAGGAATTGATGAATTTATTCAATTTATTCAATCAACAGCATCATAGAAATGCAGTGCGCCAAATGCAAAGCTGCAGCGTTAAAAAGCAACGAGCTAAATGTTAAGCGCGAAGCGCAAAAGTGCAAAAAGATGTAGAGAGTGGGAGAGTTATAAGATAGTTCACTAGTTGTTATGTTATTTCCGTTCACCCTTTTTAAAATTCAAGTCATTGTATCTTTATTTTTTTTCACTCATTTTATTTCCTGATATTTCCTAAAACATTTTTCAAAACGCGCTAGGAGTTACAGTCGTGTATTTGTTTAACTCTTTTAATGTGGGCATTATTGCCAAGAAAAAATTATCAACCAATTCCTCAATATAAATAACTCTTAAAGGTAAAGGAAAGCATCTGAGCAAGAATATCACATGACTTTTGGCCAGTTCAATCTGAAGTGATTTTTAAAGCTATGACTATGTGGGGTTGATGATGCGTTTATTTTCATAATGCAAGTAAAGTAATAACATATTGTATCATTGAAGAGAAAGACGGTTTTGTCCAAATGGCAGCATGTAGGAGACGAAACTTTCAGTTTGTTCCCTGATTCATACTCAGTATCTATTTTGTTTTATTGATTTCATCCATTTCTTTGTTTATTTATATTTCTACATGTAAAACATTTGAAGAGCTATTTTCCGAAAGGAGCAAAATCTTTTGATAGCAAATGGAGATAATGATATACATTTTCCTCTATTTACCTTGAACAAAATTATTAACCTAAATTACGAGAGAAATTATGAACACATACATCTTTTAATAACAATTTTCCATATAGAAACCTGAACAAAATCGGGTAAACAAAGAGTTCTTTCTTAAGTTACACACATGGATCTAGTGCCTCTTGAAAATAAGCTCTTTGTATGTACTTAAACAAGCAATACAACAGAATACTCCAGTTCGATATTTGGAGAAAGATTATTATGTCACAACTTATTTTTGTTTTATTGAAAAGCTGATGTATTGTATTCAAACGTAACAGGCATAAGAAAGTTAAGGTGTTTTTGAAGGTTATAATTTTATTAAGTTTGAAGTTTTGTTTATAACACCCTTCCAATAATAATGCACCTTCTAAGACTGGTTATAGTTTTTGAGAAAAAAAAATAGTGCTCTGGTCATCAGGGCCTTAGCGGAATATTATGCTTATATTTTAGAGCGTATCTGGTATGATAAGTATATCTGGGTGAAGAAGGAGATAATGGAAGTTTGTTGTTTGGTAGTTGGAACGTAAGTTTTATATTATGTTTTTAAGAAACAGACAGTTTGTATGAGATCAGGAGTGGAAATTTTCTGTCATTTTGAGAACCAAATTTTGCGTCAGTGATATTCTGTTTCATTGAATTGAGTTTCCCGCAGAGAGCATTCAGTTGGTTTAATTAAAGAAGGAAGAGAGTCAAATGAAGAACTAAAGAAAATATGTTTTTCATTTACTACTCGGAAGGATTTCCTTGAATGCTGTGAGCGCCGAAATCGGCAGCCTAGCATAGCCAATGTTGGAGCGCCTTGAGGACCTTGCAAGGTCGATACGTGCGCTATATAAGAAACCAATATTATTATTATTATTATTATTATTACTAATGAGAACTATGTTTTTGGAGATCTCCTTACACAGAATATTGGAATGGGTTTTTCACGATGAATGTTGTTTGGAGACATTATTCATAAAATGTATGTTTCTATCACCAGGAAATAAAGAATTTTCTGTCTACATGAACCTTTCCTGGTTGCTTATTAATGCATTTAATTGCCCACTGGTAACATAATACTTTCACAAGTTGATATCCCTCACCATTGGATTTTTTTTGGTAATGTCTAAATTTCGTTTTAAAATAGATGATATCAGTCTGGTAGGCCTACACTGCAGGCAAGAGTCAGGACTAACATTTAGCATGTTATTAATTTTATTACCACTCTTATATTCTCTGAAATGTTATCCTTATTGAGGGTGACTTGAAAAAGTTAATAACTTGGAAGGGAGGGGGTGCAACCTGCCACACGCTTCTACCTCTTGGTTGCTTTGATCGATTGCCGAAAATATTTTGGCACCTATCACCCCCCAACCACGGATACAAATCGACACCCCTGGGCCCAAGCTATATGCCGTACGTACGTCGATCCTTATAAAAATGTACCATGGTATAACCATGGTACTCTATGGTTCCCATGGTTCTCGTCTGTTACCATGGTACTACCATGCAAGAACCATGGTAATACCATGGTTATAAAACAAGTACCATGGTATACCGTGGTCTTTCGTGGTACTTCCAAATTTGTACATGGTACGTACAGTGCGGTACTTGGCAGTTGTATGGTTCAATACCATGTTTGCATGGTTCTAACCATGGTTCAGTACCATATGGCTGTATTGTATTAGCATGGTACATGTATTTTTCGCCTTTTGTTTGCAATTAATCCACATATCCAACATGGGGAAACAAATGTGTCTTGTTTGTTTTGTGTTTTTGATTGATTTTATTTCTGCGTTCAAATAACAAGTAACTGGCCGTATGACATTTTTACCGGATGCATGAAACCAAATAAAAAACTTATGAGAATTAACAACAACAAAATAATCAACAAATTTAAGAATCTTGAAGAAAAAACAATTATAATAATTATAAAAAAAATATTAAAAGATAATTGTAAAAAAACAAAACAAAAAAAACAATTATAAGACTCATTAAAAACAAATATTACGATTAAAAAAAAAATATTCAAAAAAATTATAAAAATTGAAGGAAGAAAAAAAAATTTATAAAACAAAATGATATCGCATGTATCCGGAATCTGACTTAATTTTATCATATTAAGAAATGCATTAATGTTGTTGAGACGTGTGCAATTATTATTAGGAGAAAAGAGGAGTGGAAAACTCAACTTTCATTTGGCCATTAACCATTTATCAATGGTGTGTACATTTAGAAATTGTGCAACAGCTTGAAATATCATAAAGAAGGTCTGCCATAGTCAAGACTATATACCTACAAGCCCCAAACCCACACACACAGCGCACGCATGGTACTAGCTAGGTATACACCTATACACACAGAGCCAAGGCTTTGAAACCGTTTGTGCACTCCCGCATTTTTTGAATGGCTATAAGGATTGCTGTACAAACCTTACATAGGGAATTAGTGCACGCATAGCTATAGCTGTATATAAAGCTATTGCGTGTATATGTACTATTCACATTGCAAGCTTTGCCTAGACAGGAGCTAGACTGAATCTTGGTGTTTCCTAGATCTTCAAAATCATGCTAAAAACTGAGTTTTCCTGCTAATCTACAACATGCAGTATAGTTAAAGAATCATCTAATTTATTTACAATATATACATAGATCTAGTCGATGTCTAGATAGTTATTTATAACATTGTCAACTGGGACTCAAAACACCTTCCGACAGGATAAGACTATAGACATGACGAAATTAAAATAACATGTCCCTCCTGCTGCAATATTGTTGTCCAGAGGGATGTAAGTCGAGTTCTATAATGAACTTTTTTAATTACTGTCCGATTTTGATGAAATTGTTACTATTTCATTTTGTTGATTTTGCTCTGTTTATTTATTTAACCCAATCTTAAATTACCTGGCTTTTCCTTGTCACGTTGTGATGCATGTGTTTGAATGATTGTACATGTCCGATGTAGTATGATCTTGAAGATGTTCTTATGAACGGACGACTGATGTTGGTGTGAATATGTTGTTGAGTTGGTGTTGGTAATGTCAGAAGGATGTTGGCATGAACTGGGAAGGGGTAGGTACAACGTTGGAACATGGTGGGATAGGGGTTGGCATACCGTTGGTCAAACGTCGGGGGGACGTCGGCACATGGTGGAAAATGGGTTGGCATAACGTTGATCCAACGTCGGCACATGGTGGGATAAGGGTTGGCATTATATGTTAGGCCGACGTCGGCACGTGGTGGAAAAGGGGTTGACATGACGTTGGTCCTACGTCGGGGGGACGTTGGCATAACGTTGGACCTACGTCGGCACATGGTTGAAAAGGGTTGGCATAACGTTGGTCCAATGTCGAGGAGACGTCGGCACATAGTGAGATAAGGGTAGGGATGACGTTGGTCCAATGTCGGAGAGACGTCGGCATACGGTGGAAAAGAGGTTGGCATAACGTTGGTCCTACGTCGGCACATGGTTAACAAAGGGTTGGGATGACGTTGGTCCAATGTCGGAGAGACGTCGGCATACGGTGGAAAAGAGGTTGGCATAACGTTGGTTCAATGTCGGGAGGACATCGGCACATGGTGGGATAGGGGTTGGCATAACGTTGGCCCGATGTTGGCTTAATGTCATTTTTCGCTGTCGAGCCGTTGGCCCGCCGGCAAGAAAGCCGTCGGCCCAACATCATGTTGGCGACGTTGGACCAACGTAACAGCTTACGTTGGCCCCACGTTGGCCTAACGTCGTATTGTTATCTGGGTGAACATGTATAATCAAAGTTTGTCCATTTACATACACATTAACTCTGCTATGAGTATGAGTAGTGTCATTGTTCGCAGGATTGAATGTTTCATCTTTTTAGAAAATAAATAGAATAGGTCTAGTGCATAAAAACCCAGCAAATTAACAAATTACACTAATCGATGTCATGACTGCCTCTGTTACTGTGATTTCAAGTTGACAGTTGTTGATATTCATATTTGTTTTTGTTATAGACTCTAATTCAAAATTACAGATGTAAATCTATACGCAACATGACAAATGAGTAGTTTCCATATCGACTTCGTTCTTTATCAGCATCTTCACCAATAGTCAATACATCGACGCCAGCATCACCATGTCTTCGTCGTCGACCTCCGTTTTGGCGTTTGAACTTTGAAGTTTGTTGCGAACTCTAATATTGAATTGGATATTGGCATTATCAACTTTTGTTCTGTCTTTGAACACCGTCGACGTCAAACTTTGATTGAAGGTAAGAACCTCCTTTTTACCTTCTTCGTCTTCGATTTGCGTGTCGTCGTTTGCAGGTCTGATCCTGACTCCGACTAATAATGACTTATTCGACTTTCGCTGTCTTCGATCACCGTCGACGTCGAACTCTATACCGCGTTTCACCATCGCCGAACATGGACTCTGCTACGATCGACATCGCCGACTCTTGGCTTTCATTCATCATTCATTTTTTAACTGTACTATGATCACCGACGTCATCTATGTTCTACCAAATAGGCCTAGTTACCAATTGTTTCTGCGAATTTTGTCTTTTGACTAAATTAGAGTACGACATCGTCGACGAATCTCGCACCTAGATTTTAGCTTGTTTGAATAAACGCTTTAAAAAAAGTAAACATATTGTTTCCATTGTTTGATGTTTGATACGTCATATGATCATTCGACAATAATGATCAACATGATTGTGATGTCTTTTGTTAACAGATCATGTTTGCGAGAGAAGTGGCTGAACCTTGAGAAAATGGATAATTGTGTTGAAAGTTGACTTCATGCCAGGTCCTGTCATTTTTGTGTGTACTTTGCACACCAGCATGCTCTTTCAAAGTTGAATAAACAAGGGCTGGCAGATATTGTGAGGAATACTGTGTTGAAAGTGCATTAAGGTAGTAGATTTGTAAATGATTAAACAAAATCAATCATACAATGTAATCTTTTAATTAAGGTACATGCAGAATGGAAAGGCAACTGTGTACGTGCAGTAACATTGTAGTACAAGTACCATTGTAACCTAGGTACGGGAGAACCACGGTAACGAAAGGTACGGGAGAACCATGGTTTTCAGAACCATGGTAACCATGGTACACGGAACCATGGTAACCATGGTACTGAGAACCATGGTTACCATGGTTTTCCGAGTACCATGGTTACCATGGTTCTTTGTCCAAATTACCATCAACCATAAGAACCATGGTAACCATGGTTTTTAGTACCATGGTTACCATGGTACATTTTTGCATGCATCTGGAGGCTGCCAAGGAATACGCTACCCAGACTTTAGGAACAGGAGCTCACTTCCCTTGGGAGATGGCTTATACCGGTGAAATGATGTTGAAAATTCACTGATCAGGTTCCCTCGTATTAATGCTTTTATGAAGACCAAATTCCTATAAAGTGCGCTTCCCAATTAAGCAGCAGAGTACAGAAACAATGTAGAATATGGTAACTTTAAAAGAAAATGATATTATGATTCATGAAGCACCCTGTATTTCCTTCCCATATTAGATAATGTATGTGGGAGTGAACAATTATTCAATGCATGGTCTAATATTTTTCAGTTTTTTAATGAAATAATGGAATGAATACTCATTCATAGGTCAATTTCATGAAGAGCCCCATGGTCCCTTCTTTTACTAGATAATTTACATGGGACTAGTCTCGTATTTTTCATTTTTTAATGATTTAAACAAATTGAAATATAATGGAATAAATACTTAGGTAATGTGGCACATATTGCATGGAACAGCCACAGTTGGATTAATTGATGACTCTAATTTGAATTCATTTCCAAGGTGTGATGCTCCCAGATGAAGACCACGCACTAGTAGATAACTCAGTCTACACCACTGTCATGGCCCAGATGGCCCTGCGTCTGCCATACTATGCAGCCTCACTTCCGGGTCAGAGGCTGCATGCAGGACACCTGGTCCCAGATCGCCGACAACATGTACATTCTCTATGAGGAGAATGACTATCATCCAGAGTTTGAAGGCTATAGAAGAGGTATGACAGTTTTTGGTTGGCTCTTTGGTAGGAGGGGGAGCCTTGTTGTCCATGAACCGTTGTCAAAGGAACGGGCGCATTGCCAGACCATTTCAAATAGGGGAGGATTGTCAAACCTAATGTGCAGACAAGCTTGCTGAATATTTCACCGATGCCCCCAAAAATAAAAAAATAAGCTCCTTTCATCAAAGCTGAAGGACTTTTGTAAGAGAATTGTGGAGCGACCATTTTATCAATTATTTTAAAGATTTGTCTTCTCCCATTCCCAGGGAAAGATGTATGCCTTTTCTTTCCTGTCAGATTGAAATTTTGATGGGAATAGTTTATTTTGTTGAGATTGTCACCTACTGACTTTATTCACTGAAAGAGCATGTTAGAATTGACTTTATGGAAAATGTAACGTCTGGAATATACTGAACAGTTAGATCTAAGTGGATATATAGAGATATATATATGAGATGTGGGGGGTGATAATCCTAGGCATCTGAATCATAGACTTGAGTAAAAATTAATGAAACAGTTGAATATTAAAATTAAATGATCTCAATAATGTGGAAAAATCCATGACTACTTGAACATAGTTCAACATAATAGAATTCTCAGATCAGTAGGGATTTCATTCAACTGTACATGTATTCTTTGCGAGAATCAATATTAATTACTTCGTTCTGTAATACAAAATAAGAATAAGTAAATATATGTATAGCGCATAATACTCCTTATGCGCTAATCATGGTAATGCAGAATAATTGTATTCTAAAACATAATAACAATCACAAAATATAGCCATGTTTATTGCAATACATTAAACTACAAAAAATTGGGAACCTACACAAATTATGAAAACGAAAGGAGATAAATGTAAGGCACATTACACTATTTACATTTATTTAATAGGGCCTATACAGTATAAGGTATGACCGCCTTAAACATTGACATGCAAACATTCTTGTCAATTCATATTACAATACATGAATAAGAATGAAATAATTAATGTTTAATAATGAATTCAACCATATATAGATAGTCATGTGTTCAGCAAAATAGACTTACATGTAAAGTAACGAAGTACGTTATTCTTTATAATCTAATCAATGCATACAAAATAATCAGTTTTAGTAAACAATATTTTGCGTTTTAACAATATAACTCTGACACTGAACGTAATAAATGATATTGATGAAATGAATCAATACAACTACTAATACCGCCACAGCAATGACAACAAGTATTAATACTACTACTACTACTACCGGAAACTATAATACTTCCATTACTAGTTATAAATTATGTTTCTATGCATAATCCGGAAATGTCTCAATGAATTGTTACCATGTTTACACCCATTTCATAAAGACTTCCGAAAATCGAACTTAATTCTTCGTGAATTACACTTAACAATGTCCTTGCATTGACTTAATGGTGTACAATCACGAGTAGAACTTGTACAAAATAATCTACTTGGATAAATGACATTCAACTACTACTACCGGAAACTATAATACTTCCATTACTAGTTATAAATTATGTTTCTACGCATAATCCGGAAATGTCTCAATGAATTGTTATAATGTTTACACCAATTTCATAAAGCCTTCCGAAAATCGAACTTAATTCTTCGTGAATTACACTTAATAATGTCCTTGCATTGACTTTAATGGTGTACAATCACGAGTAGAACTTGTACAAAATCATCTACTTGGATAAATGACATTCAACTACAAACACAATCCTTTGAATGATCATTTGGCGACGTTATTTACAAGTTATATACAGACAAAATCAACAACTCATATTTATATAGCAGACAAAATAGTTTCCCTTTCCAAATTAAAATTAAATCAAAATGCAAACAAACCTTTTAAGTAACACATGCAGGGTTTCATACACAAACTATATTAGATAAAACAAGAATACAGTGTTATATTTGTGAAAGAAATATGGTCTTCATTTGTCCTTTTTACAAGGGCCATGAAGGACACATGACTAGATACATTTACTTAATATTCTAAAACTGCTTCTGAGTTTGCAAGCCAAATATTGAGTTGTATCCACGTGTAATAATATCAAAATTAAAGAAACATTGGGAATTTCGGGAGGAGAACACTATATTTATTTCAATTTTGTTTTCTTCTTTCATTTGCTCGTTCGTTAGTTCTTTGTTTACATTCATTTTATTTTGTATTATTCAATTTCCTTCCGGTACATTTGCTATTATATACATTTGATTTTGAGTCTGCCAATTACTGCCACTTATTCATATGTTTTGTGTTTTAATTGTAAAATATCTTTGTATATACATCCAAAGCTTTCATTAAAATGGCACATACATCTAATGGCACATACATCATTTATACAATGCTCGTGGCACCGTTTGCACCGTTCAATTTGCACTCACTTTGTATAACGATACCCTCGCACGGTGAGTCAATGCCTACGCCAGTCGCTGACGCAGTCATTCGCTAGGCAAAGTCCGCATCGTGTGCACTGAGCTCCAATGCAATTATATTATTTAGATCAATTTATATAGCGCAGCCCTGTATAAATATACTCTACTGCGCTGTAACAATTCTGAACGATAACATATTATCCATTCCAAAAGTAGCAATCTAAATGAATCTAGGAATACGCTAGAGTATATTTACAGCTGAGTAACAAGACAGGCAACATTGTTGCATTTATTAGGAGTAAAGATGTACTGGTATTTTCAAAAGTAACGTGACTAAAGCCTGAACAACTCTCTGTCCGAAGCCTGATCCGATATTTAGTGTTGGTATTTCATCCGTCCATGACATTGAACACTCTGATGGATTCTAATTTTGGCAGGCAACCATTAACAACCACATTTTTATTAAATTTCAACTCTCTATCCGATTCCCTCCACAATGACATTTAGCATCAATTCATCACCTTATTTACAGATGTCCTAACCCTGAAGATTTGTCAAATGTCCATGATTAACTGAGCAGGCTCTTCTTCCATGAGAAACGTTTTGATTTCATTATACATGTATATATATGTCGAAAGCAGGCGCGGATCCAGGATTTCTTAGAGGGGGGGGGGGCACAAATTTGAAATAGTGCGAGCCAAATATTGGTACGTAATGGTGACCACTAAAGCAGTGGCGTAATGAGCAAAATCGTTTTTTTTGGGGGAGAAAGAAAAATCAGCATCACCACTACTCTTTCATGGAGGCCCTGCTGGGGTCTAAGGGCAAAGCCCTGCGGGGGTCAAGAGGCAGAGCCCCTGAAGCTCGGGGCGCATGAGCATTTAATTACGGGCAGACGAGCATATTTTGATACCTTATTTGTGACACTGGCAGGTCACTAATTGGCGTGGGGTCCAGGGGGCGGAGCCCCGAAGCTCAGGGGTTTTAAGCATTAAATTACGGTCAGATGAGCTTATTTGGATACCTTATTTGTGACACGTACTGACAGGTCACTAATTGGCGTGGGGTCCAGGGGGGTGATTCACTAACTGGGAACGATATCGTTCCTAAGAGCAATTTTTGGGATTGATTTCAATCCCAGCTTAAAATCGATTCTCCCTGACTGGTTCACTAAATTGCTTTTAGGCTGGGATCAATCCCAGCGTGAATAATCATGCGCGCATATGAATATTCATGTACGCGATCAATCCAACCAATCAACAGACTCAAATTTTGGTCACTGGGCATCAATCAATCCCGTAACCGATCGACATAACGATAATTAGCTAGCTATCGTCGCTTAATTTGTCAATGACGTTTATGACTTTCTATGTTGATTTCGTTTTACTTTTAACATTAGAAGAAAGCTGAGTGAAATTTCGCATAAGACATGACAAAAAATCATTCATGACTGTTTCCTGTAGCAGTGTGAGGATTCATACGATTTTCTGTGGGTATAGTTTGTCTTTCTTTATATGCTTGTTTCGAGTAAAATGCCGGATTTAACGTAGGTCTAGATCTAGGCCTAGGCTAGGCCTAGCCCTAGGCCCTAGATCTACGTAATGTACGTAAGTTAGACCTACCGTCCCCATGCAGCAGTCTTGATGTGGTATTCTCGAAAGCGGACTAACTTTAGTCTTTAGTGTTTTACATATGCTGTTGGCACTAAGTTAGGCCTAGCCTATAATAGTATAAATCAAAACGATGCGATATAGGGTCTAGACTCTAGTCTAGTCTATCACTTTAACAGTGACTAACAATATCTATCTTCCTCTTGTTTGCTCTAATTTAGCTTCAGTTTGACAGTTTTGTCTCCGGGTTTTGTCTTTGACTTTGCCAGAAAGTGTTGCTAAGACTTGATCCGGATCACTCTTAGCCTTAATAGCGATTTTAAGGCTAAAATCAATTCCAAATGCCTTAGTGAATCAGTTCCTAAAAGCGATATTGCTCTTAGGAGTGATATTGAGCCTAAGAGCGATTTTATCTCATTTGGGATCGATTTTAGCTGTTAGTGAATCACCCCCCAGGGGCGCTAGCTCCCGGAAGCTCAGGGGTTTAAAGCATTACATTACGGTCAGATGAGCTTATTTGGATACCTTATTTGTGACACGTACTGGCAAGTCACTAATTGGCGTAGGGTCCAGGGGCGGAGCCGCGGCCGGAAGCTCAGGGGTTTTAAGCATTAAATTACGGTCAGATGAGCATCTAGGGGTCCACCTCAGGGCTCTAGGTGGGGTCCAGGGGAAGAAGAAGAAAGAAGGGAAAGAGGAAGAAACGCGGAAAATGATGATAGGTCCCCGCCCAATACTATCCCCGGAAGCTCAGGGGTTTTAGGCATTTAATTACGGTCAGATGAGCACTACTTTTTTTTCCCCTGGAAATTTGAAAATCGCGGAGACCGATATATCGCTCAGTGGCCTGCCCCTTCATCCTTTTCTTTTCTTCTTCCTCTGTTTGTTCCCTTTCAGCTCTCTCTTTTTTTGCGGGGGCAAGGCCTCCTGGCCTCCCTGGATCCACGCCTGGTTTAAAGCTCCTATCAGGGATTTGCAATCTCTCAGAAACCTATTTCAAAATTTATATGTAACAGCAATATCAGTTTATGAATTTAAGTATGTGCACAAAATTCAGATCAAAAGACTTTTGAGTCAATATGTGAAAATTGAATTTTGTACACAACAAATGTGGTGAATAAAACACTGTCAGTTTAAATTCGGCAAGAAAAATGACTGTAATCTTTTCTAATAACAACTTTGCAGTACTTTATGATATTTTCAATTACCGGTATGATATTACAACATTTCGGCCCTTTTAAACAAGTTTTGAAATTTGCACCGTGCAAATCCCTGTAACGCTCTTTAAAGTATATTAAATGAATGAACTACTTAATACTCTGAGAGTAATATTTCGAAGGGTATTCAAAATCATAATTTCTTCAATGAAATAAAAAAAAGAGTCACAAAACTGATGTAAAGAATAAAAATTCCTGTAATATTAAAAGAATATCAACGTGATTCCTTAGGTGAGTAACTCGATTGCTTGATAAAATATATTTTCTTGGTCCGGAATTTTAAATTAAACGTTGAGCGATTATCCGATACATCTGTAATGGTGTTTTCATGTACTTTCAGTTCAGCTGATATTTCGTCTTTTCGAGGAATGATCGTCTGATCCGTCTGATTCGTTAGATCGAGTACGGTGTCATCTACCTGATTATTCCCAATATTTACTGACGTGAGAGAAGAGAGAGAGAGATAAGTTAAAATGTGTGCATCAACATAGAAGCAGCAATACATCAAAATTATCACTTAGAGCAGTAAACGGAGGACAAAGAAGAGAGAGCTTGAATATCATACAGCTTTACGGCAAACATAACCACTTGTACTAATCTGTTATCTGAATATATTAAGTAGAAAACGTCATAATACAAAAAAAAGCGAATAATGTAAATAATAGATTTACATGTTTTGTCCGAAATAGAATAAATACCTTAATTTTATCACTTCGATAATCCAGCCTTTATCTTCCAATGGGCACATCGGAACGTTCTCAATTACACATTTCCAAAGGAATGATATTTTTAATAACACGCCTTAAAGTTTGTCAACTCTTTATTACATTTTGCACATAGTGATTTTTGTTAGATCAGGATTGGTACAGAAATTCAGCTCCTTCCATTCTCGATGTTAACGGAAATACACAAATAAAAATCGTAACTAACACTTATATCTGTATGTCAATTGCATTTTGTTAATGCAAAACAATTCTTCTCCTCCCCACCCTTCCCAGACGGGAATAAACTAAATGCTTGTAAGATTTTCAAGATTATTTTTTTTCTTTCTATTTCTGTATAATTATATAAACACATGCATGGCCTTTCGAGCAGACCTCGCGTCTGAATGAATATCAGACACGAATGGCATGAGGATACGAGCACGCGTACTTGTCTCCCACTAATTCTAACACTAGACCTCATTTCCACTTCATTCTAGTCAGCCAGTAGGTCGTTTGAAAAAAGAGGAAGGAGGCTTTATTGCAGAGGGTTTAAGACTTTAAGAAACAGCAATCATACATAAATGTCATGCAGCCATTAAGGGCGATGCAAGTCTTGAAGTAAAAGTTCTAAGGACTTACCCTTGTGGTTCGCCATGCACCACCTCCACCTCCATGACAAGATCTTTATTGCAACCAATTGTGACATCATCCATGCTCTCCTTTGTTCCGCATCTTATGAACCTACCAGTATCAAGACGGAATACAGAATTATTGATGTTAAGTGATTAGGGATGGGGAGGGGGGGATACTCCCGGAGTAAACAGTATTTGGAATATAGCTGGTAATAATGATGTAACTTTTCTCTCATTTGTTTTATCATTTAGATAGAACAGCTGTAATGTATTGTACAGCTGAGCAGAGCTATCAATCCTTAGCCTTTAGGCCTATTCATGTTGTTATTTATGTTTTGTTATCGCTAAGTTTAAATCGAATCTAATCACATCAAATTAAACACTGATAGAGAGAGAGAGAACTGAGGAACATACTCCATTCGATTAAATTCAAAGAAACTTTCATTTTATTCCATTGTTCGTATTAACGAGACAATCAAATAAAATGACCCAAAGAATATACTCTCCACAAAAATGAAGAGAACGGGACACTCTTTATTGTTTACAATTCTCGTATAATTAATACTCTACCAACATCAATTAAGATCAAGTTTTGAACTTTCACGCTTGGATGGGCAAAATTAAAGTAAGTAGATATGCAAATGTTAATGAACATTAAAGTCTGTAAGATATTCTTGTTCATCAATGAAAAAATGAGGAGGATGGAGCTATGGATATCGTCTATAGTCTAATGCCCCGTTGACACTTGCCCGCATTTTGGTTAGCGCAAAGTTTGCGCATAGACACATACTCTTGCGTGCCAATGCGGGAAGTATTCGTGGTAGCGTGCGGGAGGATGCGGGCGGATGCTGGCCATGCGTGAAATGCGTGACAGAATTTTCAAAATGTTCAAAATTTTGGCACGACAATTTTGTTTGGCAACGTCGTGAACACTTCGTGAACTATGCGCACCCTATGCGCTACCTAGTCGTGCCAGTGCACGCCGATGCGTGTCCGTTGGCCAAGTGGCACGCATGTTCACGACTAGTTAACGACTAATTTGCTCACAATTTGCGCGTTGGCTGCGCATACTTCCCGCACTGTTTTCGCATGCCACGTGCATAGTCTACGAATGCGTGTCCTAGTGGTTACGCATTGCACGAACTATTCGTAAATTAGACGTGACCCTGCGTGCGACTGCGTGCCACTAATTGGCACGCCATAGAGCGGGGCAGTGCCGGACCAAAATGCGTGCAAGTGTCAACGGGGCATAAGGACTGCATAACTTTTACAAGCATGGTCAAGATGCCTCTCCTTTCGTCCTCTTCGTGATTTCTTTTTCTTGTTTTAATTCTACAACATAGAAAAATGCTCATCAACAGGTGAAAGGCAAAATGCCCCAATTTCACAATTTTTTTCATAGACTCAGCTATTAATAAGTGGCTCATCTCACTCATGCCTCAATGGTATCATTACAATTGAATATTACCTTAAAGAGGAGTAATTTATGTTTAGTTCTATTTATGAAAGGTAATTTAAATTTAATTCATGTATTTCAAAATTTTAATTATGAATAAATGTCCACTTTTTAAGGGGTGCTGAGTGTATTATGAAGAGGAAAAAGGATAAGAGAGAGAACGAGGAGAGAGAGAGAGGTGGGGGAATTAAAAGGAAACAAATATGTCAAAGTACTCTTTTTAATAAATTATGATATGTCTTACCTGATAATCTTCAGATGTTTGAGGTTGTGAGGTGATCTGAAAGCTTGTAAGATTAGTTCCATCTTATTGTTACCAATGTCAAGATCGCTGAATATCACCTTGACAAGCTGAGGGGAGATATTCAGGAGGGCATTGGGTAGTGAAGTGGGCTCTTCATGGAAACCAGCCGGTTCACCTACATCCTCATGTGTTTGAATCGTGAGTTCTGTTGCTCCTGGTAGATGGATCCTCTGGATGACGCCACAGTTGATCGTGCTCTGTACCTGTATAGTGACCCTCTTCACATTGTCAAACATCGAACCACAATCATGCCATCCTCGTAGTGTCTCATCATCTACTGTCAGCTCAGTCAAGGTGGGGCTCGTGTTACCACTCTGGTCATGATCATGTACATAAACAAAGGAAATTAAAGTGCAATAACAAATGTAGTAGGTTTGATTGTTGGTAGATATATAATTGCGTTCTTAAGTTTCATGACAAAAGCGACAAAAAACATGAAAATTGATTATGCTAGCTAGCCTCATGGGTATTGTAGAATATAAACAAGGATTTTAAAAAGACATGAGCCGAGCAAATGCGAGAAGGCTTATGCAAATGCAAGTATAAGTTACATGATAAAATCATACATAGTAAACGTTATAAGAAATACAAATTTTGTTCTTTCATACAATACAATTGTACATGTATATCATTCATTATTTTCCAATATAAATATGTTAAAGGGAAGTACCGTTTAAAGATTCAATGAAACGAAGACCAGTCTAATTTAGCCATACGTTAGGATGAAAACCCACTAAATAATTTCAAATCAGTCAAATGCAAGTATTCCGTACTTTGTATATGCAATAATCAAATGCAATAATCAAATACAATCTATCTGGCATAAATGTATTAGAGTCTGAAATAGTAATATTGAAAGAGATTTAAAAAAATGTAATTTCATATCACAATAAGTACATTTATACCTTTATCGATGTAGTGTAGTGTAGTGTAGTGTGAATTAATATTACTTGAATTGTGATTTACAGTGGGCCGTTTAAGAATGTCACTCCGATGTAAAACTTTACTGCAGAATTAACAGATATTAAATATTAAACGTGTCTACTCTACAGGTACAAATATACCACCATAAAATTGAGCGTTTGAAATAATGTTTCGTCTGAACAGATTCTTATTCTTATGTGTTATAATGCATAGGCCTATCATGAGAAAGGCGGGCGAAGTGGCCGTGTCCACCATTGAAGAAAAATAAAGGTGAAAGAAGACACTGTATGGGTATAACCATTTTTTTGCTCCTTGTCATCATGGCCATGTCGAATACTTGCATGTTTTACATGATTTATATGAAATAAAAAATTCATTTTAACACCCAAATGCGTTATAACACCTGAGAATAAGAATGAACTTTTCTTTTACAAGTGTCACCGACGTTTTTATTTATATATTTGAATCCCATTGGAGAACTTTCGCTTTATTTGAATGCTCCACTACATTAACATCCGCAACTAACTAAACGATTACAAATGTTGATGAATATCAAAACAGATAAAGCTAACAAATAAAGATGAGTATTTGAAGCGCTTGGTTATCCAGTGGCGGATCAAAGATAATCGAGTGGGAGGCACTAACCCGAAAATTTATGACAAGCAACAACAACAAAAAGGGTGAGGGGGTCAATACATTTCTCAGATGCCCTCATTCTTTTTACTTATCTGACCAGCAACAAAAGGTATCTCTTTCCTTCGTAATATAATGTGATGAACTGAGTTTATGAGTCTATTTACTTTAAGTTTATTTCTTTGTAAGCACTATGGGATTTTTTCTTTAGCACCTCTAAATATTCGATACAGAGTGAGATGCAAAGGAGATGCAGAGAAAAGGCAAGGCTTATCACATTTAAATGCCTTTGTGGGTTGGGGGAGGGATCGCATAATAACGGACCTATTCTTATTTTGTAAAATCATGCCAGATTTGGTTTTGCCGAAGGAGGGGGCACTTGCCCCTACTCTCGATCCGCCGTTATTTATCCCGTTAAGTGATCCTTGCTGACATGCATCGTCTTGTAACCTGTTTAAATTCAATTATTATTATTATTATTATTATTATTATTATTATTATTATTACTATTGTTATTATCACAAAAGGGTCTCAATCTGTCTTGCAAATATTTATCAGATTAATTTAGTTAAAAACAGAATTACAGGCCCTTCAGGTATATTTTTCTATTATCACCAGTGTAACCTAGCTGCATTGATACAATGATTGCCTAATGTTCACATTTCAACAGTCCCTCCTAGATAAAGTTTTGAAAGGATTAATAGAAGTGATCAATCCTTGTTCATCATAGAAGCCGTCCATTGCCATTTGTTGATATATTTGGATGAAGTATAGTTTTGAACAATATTATGTTTACTATAAATCTTATAACGTTTGTCGTTTTTGTATTATGACAGAAAGTCAACTTTCCCTTCCTGCTTCGTCTTAACGGTGTACCAATAGTGAGTGTTAAATTGTACACTTGCGTTTGACTATATAGGAAAGAGTACGCCTCCAGTATAACAAAACATGAAGTGACTTGCTAAGAGTCCTAACAAATATGATCAAATCAATACCTTTGCAGATGATGCCATCGATGACGATGCTGAGTAGAAGTCATCGTGATACTGACCGCCGAGTGTCAGGTCCTTCAGATGAGTCATCTTACAGATAAACTGAGCGAGATCACTTGATGCAGAGGGACGTTCACTGAGATCCGAAGCAGGGATGTAAAGAGTCTCAATCTGTTATGATACCAACATTATGTTGATTGAATAATTACTAACAACCCATCAAAAATATA
Organism: Mesocentrotus franciscanus; assembly: GCA_037976565.1. Lineage (NCBI taxonomy): Eukaryota > Metazoa > Echinodermata > Echinoidea > Camarodonta > Strongylocentrotidae > Mesocentrotus > Mesocentrotus franciscanus. Next base: position 17,209,300 of record CP137671.1, on the reverse strand, counting down.
TTCAAAATTCAGCAATTTGTTCAAAATCATATAAATGTCGTTTCCACAATTAAAAAATCTTAACAGAATCACATTGTATTTTGTAATGAGCTACAAGTCTTAGCACCTGATATTAGTACTAATTTCAATAGACCCTGGATTATTTTGAGACCGATATAATGCATAATGGTGTTAATTAATAACTGATAGGTAGTGACAGAGGTGAGCAATAGTTTTTATTTTATTGATACAATCGGGAATGTGGGCATAACAGAAAAATAAAATGATATTTTCTAGATCATATTGACCTGTTGACAGAGGGAGTAGTGGGTAAATATGAATGAAAGACGTGGCTCATGACCTTAAGTCTTACAGAACAAAAGAGAATAAAACAAGAATGCAGAACGGTCGTAAACCATTCCTTAATCACAATACTCTTGAAGAAAAACTTGAGTTGTATTATAGGGAGAACCTGAACACCCTGATAATGTTATCGACGAAATAATAGTTGTTAATCCATCACTGTCAGAAAGGAGGGGATTTTTCTCCCAGGCATATGATTCGCTAATCTTTCTGACCCTACTACATTTTGACGTCAGAACGAGTAAAGGGTAGGGGGGTTGATGCACATACTGGATTTCAAGTCTTAATCTGTTATAATAGTAACATTGTATTGGATACATAATTGCTGACATTACGCTACTTAAATATATGTTTACGCTCTACATCCTGATACAGTTGCCATCCTCATGCATTTATAAAAGGAATATCATATTCTGACATTGGCTTGAAATAGTACTTAAAAAAACTAATACTACATGACGGAAAATTGTAAAAAAAAATATACATGGAACACTTTGCAGTTTCCAACATGTTACAGAAATATTACAAACGGGGACGAAGAGATTTGATTATTCATTTTTGTAGGTTTTTAAATTAAACTTTTTAGTCTTATCAGTATTCACAATTGAAATAGCTGTCTCTCCAATGGCAAGTCTGTAGCACTCCGAATTTTCTGATTAAATGAACAAATATTATATATTATTTACTATCAGTCTAATAACTTTCACTCTGTTTTTGTATTATGACAGAAAGTTCACTTTTCGCATCCACTCCCTGAAACGTTCAACTTTTCCTACCTGCTTTCCCTTAACGGTGTACAAATAGAGCGAGTTAAATTGTCCAATTGCGTTTGACTATATAGGAAAGAGAACACCTCCAGTATAACAAAACATGTAGTGATTTGCTAAGAGTCCTAACAAATATGATGAAATCAATACCTTTGCAGATGATGCCATCGATGACGATGTTGAGTAGAAGTCATCGTGATACTGACCGTCAAGTGTCAGGTCCTTGAGATGAGTCATCTTACAGATAAACTGAGCGAGATCACTTGATGCAGAGGGTCGTTCACTGAGATCCAAAGCAGGGATGTAAAGAGTCTCAATCTGTTATGATACCAACATTATGTTGAATGAATAGTTACTAACAACCCATCAAAAATATATTCAAAATTCAGCAATTTCTACAAAATCATATAAATGTCGTTTCCACTATTAAACAATCTTAACACAATCACATTGTATTTTGTAATGAGCTGCACGTCCTGACACCTGAAATTAGCACTAATTTCAATAGTTCCTGGATTCTTTTGAGACCGATATAATGCATAATGGTGTTAATTAGTAACTGATAGGTAATGACAGAGGTGAGCAATATTTTTTTTTTATTGATACAATCGGGAGTAGTGGGTAAATATGAATGAAAGACTTGGCTCATGATCTTATGATCTAATGATCTTATAGTCAGGTCAAGATATGGTTTGACCCCCAAAAAATTGCAACAAAAGGTTTTGGACGCCATCTTGGATTTTGGGGTTTCCTAGACCATCACACACCATTCTTACTTGTCTCAATGGATTCTCTGACTCCTGAAACCATGGGATAGACACGAAAATTGTGTCTCTATGATGGAAAATAAGTGATTTATGGTCATTTTTAGGTATCGGCAGCCATCTTGGACGCCATCTTGAATATAACAGCTTTCTGAACCTTCGATTTTGGTATACTTTTAGTATGTTATTCCTGAGGTCGAATACTACTAGAAACCATTGAAAAACCTTTTGTTGCAATTTTTGGGGGGTTGGGGTGTTTTTTTACCGTATATTGACCTGACTATTAAGTCTTACAGAACAAAAGAGAATTCAACAAGAGGGCAGAACGTTCACGAACCATTCCTTAATCACACTTCTCATGAAGAAAAACTTGAGCTGTATTTGGGGGAGAACCTGAACACCCTGATTATGTTATCGACGAAATAATGGTTGTGGATCCATGACTGTCAGAAAGGAAGGGATTTTTCCCCCAGGCACATGATTCGGTAATCTTACTAACCCTACTACATTTTGACGTCGGAATGAGTAAGCAGTAAGGGGGGTGATCCACATACTGGATTTCAAGTCTTAAGCTTTTATAATAGTAACATTGTATTGGATACACCATTGCTGACATTACGCTACTTACAAATATGTTTACACTTTACATAATGATACAGTTGCCATCCTCATTCATTTACAAAAGCAATATGTTATTCTGACATTGGATTGAAATAGTACTTGAAAAACTAATATTACATAACAGAAAAGTGTGAAAACAAATATACATGGAACACTTTGCAGTTTCCAGGATGTTACAGAAATAATACAGACGGGGACGAACAGATTCGATTATTAATTTTGGTAGGTTTTTTAATTCAAATATTTAGTCTCATCAGTATTCACAATTGAAATAGCTGTCTCTCCATTAGCAAGTCCGTAGCACTCCGAATTTTCTGATTAAATGAAACAAATTGTATTTATTATTCACTATCAATCTTATAATCTTCACTCTGTTTTTGAATTATAAATGAAAGTCACCCTCTGAATCCACTTCCTGAAACGTTCAACTTTTCCTACCTGCTTCCTCTTAACGGTGTACCAATAGGGAGAGTAAAATTGTACACTTGCGTTTGACTATATAGGAAAGAGTACACCTCCAGTATAACAAAAGATGTAGTGATTTGCGAAGAGTCCTAACAAATATGATAAAATCAATACCTTTACGGATGATGCCATCGATGACGATGTTGAGTAGAAGCCATCGTGATACCGACCGTGGAGTGTCAGGTGCTTCAGATGTGTCATCTTACCGATAAACTGAGCGAGATCACTTGATGCAGAGGGGCGTTCACTGAGATCCCAAGCAGGGATGTTAAGAGTCTCAATCTGTTATGATACCAACATTATGTTGAATGAATAATTACCCAAAACCCATCAAAACTATATGCAAAATTCAGCAATTTGTTCAAAATCATATAATGTCGTTGCCACAATTTAAACATCTTAACACAATCACATTGTATTTTGTAATGAGCTACAAATCTTTACTCCTGAAATAAGCACTAATTTTAATAGTTCTTGGATTCTTTTGAGACCGATATAATGAACAATGGTGTTAATTAATAACTGATAGGTAATGACTGAGGTGATCAATAATCTAATTGGGACTGTGTGCATTACGAATAAAGAAAATGTCATTTCCAGATCATACTGACCTGTTGACAGAGAGAGTAGTAGTCTAATATGAATGAAAGACGTGGCTCATGATATCAAGTCTTACAGAACAAAAGAGAATAAAACAAGGCAGAACGGTCGTAAATCATTCCTTAATCACACTACCCTTGAAGAAAAACTTGAGCTTTATTCGAAGGAGAACCTGGACACCCTAATTACAGTGTATGTTATCGACGACATTTTAGTTTTGGATGAGTGCCTGTCAGAAAGGAGGGGATTTTTTTTCTCCCTCGGGCATATGATTCGGTAATCTTACTGACCATAATACATTTTCACGTCGGAATGAGCGAGGGGGTCAGGGATTATCCAGATACTGGATGTTCTGTCTTAATCTACCCAGGGGGCACAGTAGATTCTTGAGAATGGAATGTTGTAAAAGGTTGTTGGGTATTAACGTGTTCAGGGGACCTCCCTGCACAATTTCTAGGTGGACAACCTTTGCAATATGCTACTGGAAAAAATGGCAGCCATTTTTCAAAATGGCCACCATGTATTACTACTGTTGTACAATTCTGGGGAATACTTTTTAACAGCACCTCTTTTTACCATGTGTAAGGTGTCATATGAAAGACGATAAATTTCCTACAAGATGATACCTCATTTAAAAGGTTTCGGGATGATTTGCATGCAAATTTTGAGCCAAAAATGTGATTTTTTAAAACCATTTTTTCTCAAAAATATGAATTGCGCCAAAATACATATTTCTCCAGATTTATTTGATTATGATGCTAACTGACTTAAAACTTGCTGAAAAACTGTTCAACATCCTGGTTGATATCATATCCAAATTTCAAATTTATTACTTTTCTAACTAAAAAGTTATAGCGCTCTAAAGTTGACACTGTGATATGAGCCAAAATGGCAAATTTGGTTGCTAAGGGCTATCTTCTTCTTAGCAACGGTAACATAGTGACGTAAAAAAAAAATAGAATATATAACGCGAACTTGCTATCATCAAGCAGATGACTACTTTGATAGGAAGTATGATGTCAAATGATGCATTTTCGTCATATTTTAATGATAAATATTGCTTAATTCCCATTGCCATGATAATAATATGCCTAGCAACCGATATATAATGTGTTTTCAGAGTCAAATTAGGATATGGCTCAAATAATACGTAAAATCAGACCTGTTCCGAGTGACAGACATAATTTGCCATATTAAACATGTTCATAGTGCACAGTGTAGTTCAGAACTTTCACCCTACCCCCTCCCTCCATTGAAATGCCCCCTACCCATCAAAAGTAATTTTGGAATGGGGGCAGTATGTTGTTAAGGACATTATGTGTGTTCAGAAATGATGCAGGCTATCTGTCAAGTAAAAATGAGTTCTGGATCCAGGTGATAGTCATGAATTTCAGTCTGAATCATGAAGACAATGGATGGAGGGGTTCAGAATGTGCACCCTTTCCCCCTTCTGTGACCTTCCCCCCCTCTTCTAGAACAAAATTAGAGCAATTTGTCCAAAGCTATATATGCATAAAGTACATTGCAATTATAAAATTGGTCCGGTATCTTTTTCTCCAAGGAATCTTCACAATGCATTTAAATCTAATGTTTAAAATTGCATGGGCAAGTTTGTCAATGTCTTCCACCCCCCTGCCTCGACGAAATGACCCCAATTATATATTGTGTACAATAAATTCATTAACCTGCTAAGTGTAAGATGATTAGAGACATGGATTCAAATGATAGACTTGTATCATTCTCTAAAAAATAGATTCTTAAAGGTTGGAATCAAATCAAATGATGAGTTGGAGTGGGGGCAGGGGGTGCAGCTCCCCTGCCCACTTTGAATGTATCCATTTATTGGGCAATCGTCACCTCTTATCCAGGCAGCAATGAGCTAGAATAACGACATATACGAGTATGAGGCTAGTTGCTGGAATGCATCTTATCTGGTGTATTTTGATGACGAAATGACTTATTTACCGTAACTAGGTGTAATTTCTCAATGTTTACAATTTGGAATTACATCACAATGGGGAAAAGGAGTCTTGTCAAATTATTTAAATCTTTATAAGGGAATATAAATGCCAATACCCAACTCTTTTTGTGTGTCTCCGAGTCCCTCCACTCTCCTTATAGAATTTGGCCCAAATTAGATTTTACAAGTATTGCCTTCTGCAAGAAACCAATGTACGTCATTAGTGAAAATACATGAGTCCAGTACATTGTCATCATTAAGAGTTATGATTTATCCAGTTTGATCAAAAGCCCTCCAACCAATCACAAACCTATAGATTTCTATCTGTTTGGTACGCAGTGGCATCTTTATGGGGAAGGGGGCACGTGCATTTGAAGAGAGCACAAAAAGGAGGCACACAAAACGTAAAAGAGAGAAAAAAGAAAGGGGAGAAAAGAAGAAAAGAAGATAACTTTTGATCCCATTGAATACATGCGCCCCAAGATGCGAGGCTAAATGCTTTAGTAATATAATTTTGTTAAAGCTAGGTCGCGGCTCGCATACGTAGGTTGCACGGGATCTACTAATTTTGCCCACAAATATAGATATAGTTTTTAATTAGCATTTTGTTAATGGCTCCAAATTTGACACCGAAATGTAATTCCCATTGCTTTGCCGCCTCTTATAAGTTTCACCAGCTTCTTGTGAGATATCGCACCCTAAATAACTGAATTTTTACAATGGGATTCAACTTTCTCAAAAGAAAATCATCTTTCAACCTTTGAAGAAAACTTCAACTCTTGAAAAAAATTATCTTTGGGATACCTTGCTATATATTCCTTGACTGTCGTGTTCGTTAATTTTGTTCACCATTTGAGTAGAAATGAATAGAAAACCACTTATCTATGATTAAAATACGAAACTATACATAGACCTACAACTCGATCGCTTTGCTCCCTAGCAAAATTCCTAAGCTGGTCGCCTTACTCACTTGCTTGTGCAGTTACGTACGTAAGTTTGGGCAATTAGGGGGGGGGGCATGCAGTTACATTGATTATTCTAGGCGCCACTGTTCATACAGTTTTGTGAATTGATTTCAAGATATTCAAGATAATGTTGGCTTGGACAAGGAGTATTAGGCTCTTTAGTTGGATATATCACGGGGCCCAGAAATCAAAAGATAGATGTGATTTAAGCGCAATACCAAATTGGGAGATACTGGACGGTTTGGGTTCAGAATTTGTACCCCACCCCTCTTTTTTATTCTTTAAAATGAAAGACATCAATTGCAGATACTAGATGATAGCATCCTCTGCTGCTACCTGGTCTACAATGTCTCTTCCAAGGTTCCACCTTCACTTTATTGTGGTATCGGGCCATTATAGCAGCTTGTCGTAGGCAGTTGTGAGGGAGATCCCAGTTGAAATTTTCTCATTGATTTCCCTCTTCGATTTTTCACAATGTGTTTGCACAAATCTTTGGTTCTTGTAAGAGTGTGTGGAGTTTGATATTATCTCCTCCATAAGGCGCTCCAGCTACTCCAGGATATCATTGGTGCTGTGGATGCAATCGGTGCATATATACATATAAATCTTGAACCGCGTCTCTGATCTAGGACTGAAATGCTCTGGAACTCCCGTTTTAGTGTATAGTTGTCTGGTATTGATCTGTCATATCTACGCCAAGTTCTTTAACAATTTTCTTGGTACCTGTCACGAAGTGATTCAACTAGCAATCATAGCAGGTCAAAAATGAGAGGAGCTTCCAGCTCATCCAAAAGCCGACTGAATGCAACATCATTATAAATGATCATAAAGTTTCAATTTCAACAAATCAAAAGGAATACTCAAGGACTTTAAGTTATCAATAAAGGATGTATATGTTATGTTATATCATTATATACCAAATTGTAACCTCACCAAATAGTCGAAACTAAATACCATCTCTGCTAAGCCTCCTCGCTATTTCCTCATTTGATTTTTAAAAACTTGTTTTTGTGTGCATAACTTGCACATTGACCCCTTTTCCCTTATAAGCCCCTGATTATTACAAATCTCTTAAAACGTTTAGACCCGGTCTGTCTTATGAATCCAAATCTCATGTTATTTCACTATTGCCTTTAACTGGTTTCTTGTCCCTCAACAAATCAATCAATCAATCATGACAAAGAAAGATAAAAACTTATAGAAATCGACTTTTGTCAAACTTTAGAGAAAGAGGGAAAGGAAGCAAGAAGGATATGGTGTTGGCATACATGCATGTATGCTTTCCCATAACAATCTAGGCATAATTGATTAACACTGATTTTTCAAAATTATATTGTACTTGGCACTAATATCTAGTTTATCTACACATTATTTTCAACTAGGGGAGGGTGGATGGGCATGCCACACGGAAGGGGGGAGGTGCAAGTTATGACCCCATTACCAAGTGTGTACATTTAAATGTTTCACAGTGTAAATCCTGTCTATTATTTTAATACTGTATAAATCTCATTTATTCTGTCTTGATAATCGGTTTCTGTCACAAAACTGTAGATTAGATCTTGATTTATGACTTATTTATCTGCATTTATTTCGAAATTTAAAGGGGAAGAGCAGGTAATGTCAAACTTTTCCCTGTATCATTTGATTCTTCATGATCTATTTTTAAAATTAAGTGTACTTTTGAAATTAATGATGCTTTGCATCAGTATCTCTCATTAATTTTGAGAGTGTGTATGTGGGAAGGCCCACAAAGTACTCAAAGGTACATACAGGCCTTTAATTAGCACACCTGGCAGTCCCTGTACTGGAAAGGAGAATGGTTACCCCTGTAACATAATCGAAGAATCCAGTTACTGCAGGAGCTTGACCCCACTTTGTGAGATCAGCATTCGGTCTGTCTTTTCTCTTCATTTAAGGGTCGAGGCGGGCCACATGTATACGTATCGAAGGGGATCATGGGGGGAATTGGCATATCATATCATAGCAAAACAAATATAACAGGCGTACAAGTTTTGAACCAAACCGTCCAGTGTCGCCATTTTTTTCTTTCTTTTTTTACTAATAGCTTCGTAGCTATTGGATTATGCCAAAGTTTTGAGATGAAAATTATGGAGGGGGGGGGGGGGGGGTGGCAAGAAGTATAAACCACTTACAGATAATTTCACTATAGTCTACCAAGAGATTACAAATGATGTGTGAAGATTATTTGAAATCTTTTTTGTTTACAACTTACTTTATTAATATAGCTTCGCACTAATTGCTCTAATTTTGTTCTAGGAGAGGGGGAGGGTCACAGAAGAGGGGAAGGGTGCAAATTTAATTTGAGCCCTACCACCCATTATCTTCAAGATTCAGGCTAAAAATCATGACTATCACCCGCATCCAGATCCATACCCAGATTACAAATGCGGTGTGAAGATTATTTGATCTCTTTTTCGTTTGCAACTTGCTTTATTAAAAAGCACTACTTGCTCTAATTTTGTTCTAGGAGAGGGGGAGGGTCACAGAAGGGGAAAGTGTGCACATTCTGAACCCCTCCATCCATTGTCTTCATGATTTAGACTGAAATTCATGACTATCACCTGGATCCAGAACTCATTTTTACTTCATCATTTCTGAACACATATCATGTCCTAAACAACATACTGCCCCCACCCCAAAATTACTTTTGATTGGGGGCATTTTAGTGGAGGGAGAGGGTAGGGTGAAATTTCTGAACTACACCATGCACTATGAACTTGTTTAAGACGACAAATTATGTCTGTCAGTTGGAACAGGTCAGAATTGTACAACAGTAGTAATACATGGTCATTTTGAAAAAATGGCCTTTTTTTTTTTCCAGTAGCATATCGCAAAGGTTGTCCACCTAGAAATTGTGCAGGGAGGTCCCCCGAACACGTTGAGACCATCCAACCTTTTACAACACGCCATGTCTCAAAACCCCCCAAATTGAGGTTTTGCCCCCTAGGTAATCTGTTATAATAATAACATTGTATTTGATAAACAATTGCTGACATTACGCTACTTAAAAATATGTTTACATACTACATGATATAGTTGCCATCCTCATTCATTTACAAAAGCAATACATTATTCTGACATTAGATTGAAATCGTACTTTGAAAAACTAATTTTACTTAACAGAAAAGTGTAATAACAATATTCAATAGAACACTTTGCAGTTTCCGATATGTTACAGAAATAATACAAACGGGGACGAAGAGATTGTTTATTTTTATAAGTTTTTAAATTGAATTATTTAGCTTCATCAGTATTCTTAATTGAAAAGGCTGTCTCTCGATTATTAATTCCGTAGCACTCTGAATTGTCATATGAAATGAAAGATATGATATATATTATTAACTATCAATCTTATAATCTTCACTCTGTTTTTGTATTATGACAGAAAGTTCACTTTTCGCATCCACTTCCTGAAACGTTCAACTTTTCCTTCCTGCTTCCTCTTAACGGTGTACCAATAGTGAGAGTTAAATTGTACACTTGCGTTTGACTATACAGGAAAGAGTACATCTCCAGTAAAACAACAGATGTAGTGATTTGCTAAGAGTCCTAACAAATATGATAAAAATCAATACCTTTACGGATGATGCCATCGATGACGATGTTGAGTAGAAGTCGTCGTGATAACGACCGCGGAGTGTCAGGTCCTTCAGATGTGTCATCTTACCGATAAACTGAGCGAGATCACTTGATGCAGAGGGGCGTTCACTGAGATCCAAAGCAGGGATGTGAAGAGTCTCAATCTGTTATGATACCAACATTATGTTAAATGAATAATAACTAACAACCCATCAAAAAATATATGCAAATTTCAGCAATTTGTTCAAAATCATATAATGTCGTTGCCACAATTAAACAATCTTAACACAATCATATTGTATTTTGTAATGAGCTACACATCTTGACACCTGAAATAAGCACTAATTTCAATAGTTCTTGGATTCTTTTGAGACCGATATGATGCATAATGGTCTTAATTAATAACTGATAAGTAATGAAAGAGGTGATCAATATATTTTGTTATTGATGCAATCGGGACTGTGGGCATTACGGATAAAGAAAATGATATTTTCCAGATCATATTGACCTGTTGACAGAGGGAGTAGTGGTTAAATATGAATGAAAAAACGTGGCTCACTGATATTAAGTCTTACAGCACAAAAGAGAATAAAACAAGAAGGCAGAATGGTTGTAAACCATTCATTAATTACACTCCTCTTGAAGAAAGACTTGAGCTTTATTCGAGGGAGAACCTGGACACCCTGATTTTGTTATCGACGACATTTTAGTTTTGGATCAGTGCCCGTCAGATAGGAAGGTATTTTTTTTCTTCTCTTGGGCATATATATGATTCGGTAATCTTACTGACCCTACTACATTTTCACGTCGGAATAAGTTAGGGGATGGAGATGATCCAGATACTGGATGTCCAGTCTGAATCTGTTAAAATAGTAACATTGTATTTGATAAACATTTGCTGACATTATGCTACTTAAAATATGTTTACACTTTACATCATGGTACAGTTGCCATCCTCCTTCATTTACAAAAGCAATACATTATTCTGACATTTGATTGAGATAGTACTTGAAAAACTAATTTTACATAACAGAAAAGTTTAACAACAAATATACATGGAACACTTTGCAGTTTCCAACATGTTACAGAAATAATACAAACGGGGATGAACAGATTCGATTTTGTATTTGTGTAGGTTAATAATTAAACTATTTAGTCTCATTAGTATTCACAATTGAAATAAATGTCTCTCCATGAGCAATTTCATAGCACTCCGAATTTGTATACATATGAAATAAAAAAATGGTATATATTTATACTCACTATCAATCTGTTAATCTTCACTCCGTTTTTGTACACTGTATTACGACAGAAAGTTCACGTTTTGCATTCACTTCCTGAAACGTTCAACTTTTCCTACCTGATTCCTCTTAACGGGGACGAAGAGATTCGATTGTGTATTAATTTGTGTAGGTTTTTTAATTAAACTATTTAGTCTCATCAGTATTCACAATTGAAATAGCTGTCTCTCCATTAGCAAATTCGTAGCACTCCGAATTTTGATATGAAATGAAAAAAAATGTATATATTACTCACTATCAATCTTGTGATCTGCACTCTGTTTTTGTATTATGACAGAAAGTTCACTTTTCGCATTCGCTTCCGGAAACGTTCAAGTTTTCCTACCTGCTTCCTCTTAATGGTGTACCAATAGGGAGATTTAAATTGTACACTTGCGTCTGACTATATAGGAAAGAGTACACCTCCAGTCAGTGGCGGATCCAGCCGGCGGCAAGGGAGGGGGCCGAAAAAGGGGCTCACATTTTTGCCTCCGAAAATTGAAAATTGGAAAATCGTGCCGGTCGATTCTTCAAATGAGTTATCTTACAGATGAACTGAGCGAGATCACGTGATGCAGAGGGACGTTCACTGAGATCCCAAGCTGGGAAGTGAACAATCTCAATCTGTTATGATACCAACATTATGCTGAATGAATAACTACTAACAACCCATCAAAAATATATTCAAAATTCAGCAATTTGTTCAAAATCATATAAATGTTGTTTCCACAATTAAAAAATCTTAACACAATCACATTGTATTTTGTAATGAGCTACAAGTATTGTCACCTGAAATTAGCACTAATTTCAATAGTTCCTGGATTTTTTTGAGACTGATATAATGCCTAATGGTGTTAATTAATAACTGATAGTTAGTGACAGAGGTGAGCAATATTTTTTATTTTACTGATACAATCGGGACTGTGGGCATAACGGATAAAGAAAATGATATTTTCTAGATCATATGGACCTGTTGACAGAGGGAGTGGTGGGTAAATTATGAGTGAAAGACTTGGCTCATGGTCTTAAGTCTTACAGAACAAAAGAGAATAAAACAAGAATGCAGAACGGTCACGAATCATTCCGTAATCACACTACTCTTGAAGAAAAACTTGAGCTGTATTTGGGGGAGAACCTGACCACCCTTATGACGTTATCGGCGAAATAATAGTTGTGAATCCATGGCTGTCAGAAAGGAGGGGATTTTTTTCCCCCAGGCATTGTATTGTATACACAATTGCTGACATATACGCTACTTACAAATATGTTTACACTTTACATCATGATTCAGTTGCCGTCCTCATTCATTTTCAAAAGCTATATGTTATTCTGACATTTGATTGAAATAGTACTTGAAAAACTAATATTACATAACAGAAAAGTGTGAAAACAAGTATGCCTATATGTGGAACACTTTGCAAATTTTCAACATGTTACAGAATTATTACAAATGGGGACGAAGAGATTTGATTATTCATTTTGGTAGGTTTTTACATTCAAATATTTAGTCTCATCAGTATTCACAATTGAAATAGCTGTTTCTCCATTAGCAAGTCCGTAGCACTTCGAATTTTCTGATTAAAGGAAAAAAATTGTATATATTATTTACTATCAATCTAATAACCTTCACTCTGTTTTGTATTATGACAGAAAGTTCACTTTTCGCATCGACTCTCTAAAATATTCAAGTTTTCCTACCTGCTTTCCCTTAACGGTGTACCAATAGGGAGAGTTTAATTGTACACTTGCGTTTGACTATATAGGAAAGAGTACACCTCCAGTATAACAAAATATGTAGTGACTTGCTAAGAGTCCTAACAAATATGATCAAGCAATACCTTTACGGATGATGCCATCGATGACAATGTTGAGTAAAAGTCATCATGATAATGACCGTAGAGTGTCAGGTCCTTCAGATGAGTCATCTTACAGATAAACTGAGCGAGATCAATTGATGTAGAGGGACGTTCACTGAGATCCCAAGCAGGGGTGTGAAAAGTCTCAATCTGTAATGATACAAACATTATGTTGAATGAATAACTACTAACAACCTATCAAAAAATATATTCAAAATTCAGCAATTTAATTGTTCAAAATCATATAAATGTCGTTGCCACAATTGTAGATGGAACTTCAACTGCGCGCAGTCGATGATGCCTCCGCCATAGAGCAATTTTACAAACCAAAATGGAAGCAATTTTTAAAATTCAAGTTTGATTGTAATCCATCTGTTGGTTCTAATGATAACGCGATCACGAGCTATTTTAGGATACATAATGAGCCCTGTGACCTTTGACCTCGTGACCCCCAAATCTAATCAGTTCATTGGCTCTGCAAGATACATACATGACCCAAGTTTGGCGGTAATCCATCAATCGGTTCTTGAGATAACGCGATCACGAGCTATTTTTGCATACATAACGAGCCCTGTGACCTTTGACCTTTGACCTCGTGACCCCAAAATCTAATCAGTTCATTAGCTCTGCAAGATACATACATGACCCAAGTTTGGCGGTAATCCATCAATCGGTTCTTGAGATAACGCGATCACAAGCTATTTTTGCATACATAATGAGCCCTGTGACCTTTGACCTTTGACCTCGTGACCCCAAAATCTAATCAGTTCATTAGCTCTGCAAGATACATACATGACCCAAGTTTGGCGGTAATCCATCAATCGGTTCTTGAGATAACGCGATCACGAGCTATTTTTGCATACATAATGAGCCCTGTGACCTTTGACCTTGGACCTCGTGACCCCAAAATCTAATCACTTCATTAGCTCTGCAAGATACATACATGACCTGAGTTTGGCGGTAATCCATCAATTGGTTCTTGAGATAACGCGATCACGAACGGGACGTGCGCACGTGCACGGACGGACGGACAACCAGAAAACATAATGCCTCGGCTACGTTGTAGCGGAGGCATAAAAAAACCTATCCTAAATGATGAAGTATTCTGACCACTGCTTATGTGTAGGTTACAGCTCAATGGTGTCAGACCTTGGGCCTTAGGGGCATACAAGCTATACATGTGGAGACCTAGTCTTAAAATGCATGTATTACAGTATGCACATGCAGAGGGAATGACTGCCCGGTGCTTGTGCTTTCCATTGTATCCAACAGATAACGTTGCCTAGTGATCTCAAACGTGTTTCATAAGTTTCATAAGTACAAGATCAACAACATCTCGACGCTGTCGCTCAACTGAGTGTTTAACATAACCGTCTTTGCCAAGATGATTGACAACTTCCCCGACAAGAGATTTGGCGTGACTAGATGAATGTAAATACATTTAAATAAATGAATGCACACTTTAATGTACAAATCCAAGCAAGCAAAACCTTAATGCAAATATCTAACATATTTTTCAGGTTCAACAATGCTTCTTTTAATAAAAAATAACCTCATTATTTCAACTTTACTAACATGAAAGAGGAGCACAGCAATCTTTACATTTAAAGCAATTGTTTCACTATATCCAGATCCAGATCCAGATTTTTAGAAACAAATTCAATATTCTTGTGCACTTTGGTAGAACCAGACTATTCCTCACTGACTTTGTCTATATGGAGAAGACTTACATCTACGAGATGCTTACTTTTCTCCATTTCATCATCAATTCTCATCAATAAATATTTATATAAATATAAGATTCAAAAAGAAACTAGAGAGTTACTTGACCTATTGTGACCTAAGGTCAAGCCGAAAATTGAGAAATTTGTCATTTTGTGTACAAAATGAATGGCAAAGTGAAGTTTCTAGTTTGGTCTATAAATCAGCATAATTTTACTCTTTAGAGTTTAGTTATCATTTATTCAAGCAAAATATTGATACGTAACAACCTCAAGTATCAGAAGTCCTAAAACAATACAATACATAAGATTAAGAATTAATAACAATAGAATACAAAAGAAGTTCATAAAACAATGAAATACATAAGAATTGAAATAGACATGGACAATTTTTTTATGTGATAATGCCCGATAGGCTTTTTAGAAACTTTTTGCCACAAAATCAACTCTGTAAAAGCTTTATTTATGTAATTGTTAATAAAAATCATTATTCATAAATTTTTGATTTGCATAAATTAGCATAATTGATAAAATAAGTAATTTTCAGCAAAATTATAGTGAGGTCTCTTCCTTTATGCAATTGCATAAATTAGCATAATTGATAAAATAAGCAATTTTCAGCAAAATAATAGTGAGGTCTCTTCCTTTGCGCAATTTCTCAAGACGCGTGCCAAATTTCGAGGCAATCCCCCAGTCAGGGAGGTGCTCAAAATAGCCCAGTTAAGTACGGGTTAAGTAACGGAACATATTTCAAGTGGTTCTTGACATATCATGACAAGTCCTATACATGTAGTCTGAATTTTTCAAGTTGACCTCTATGACCTTTGACATACATGTACTCCAAAATCTAATCTGATCGTTTTCCTATGGTGATATATATACTATCCTTAAGTTTGAAGTTTAAAATCTCAAATGGTTCTTGAGATATCGCGATAACGAGCTGAAGACATGGAATTTCACAAGTTGACCTCTGTGACCCTTGACCTACATGCTCCAAAATCTAAACAGATCGTCTTCCTATGGTGATACATACTATCCTTAAGTTTGAAGTTTTTACATCTCCAGTGGTTCTTGAGATATCGCGATAACGATCTCAATGTATGGAATTTCATAAGTTGACCTCTGTGACCCTTGACCTTTGACCTACGTGCTCCAAAATCTAATCAGATTGTCTTCCTATGGTGATACACACTATCATTAAGTTTGAAGTTTAAATCTCCAGTGGTTCTTGAGATATTATGATAACAATCTCAATGTATGGAATTTCATAAGTTGACCTCTGTGACCCTTGACCTTTGGCCTACGTGCTCCAAAATCTAATCAGATCGTCTTCCTATGGTGATACATACTATCCTTAAGTTTGAAGTTTTTACATCTCCAGTGGTTCTTGAGATATCATGATAACAATCTCAATGTATGGAATTTCATAAGTTGACCTCTATGACCCTTGACCTTTGACCTACGTGCTCCAAAATATAATCAGATTGTTTTCCTATAGTGATACACACTATCACTAAGTTTGAAGTTTAAATCTCCAGTGGTTCTTGAGATATCATGATAACAATCTCAATGTATGGAATTTCATAAGTTGACCTCTGTGACCCTTGACCTTTGACATACGTGCTCCAAAATCTAATCAGATCGTCTTCCTATGGTGATACATACTATCCTTAAGTTTGAAGTTTAAATCTCAAATGGTTCTTGAGATATCGCTAACAAACTCAATACAAGGAATTTCATAAGTTGACCTCTGTGACCTGTGACCTTTGACCTACGTACTCCAAAATCTAATCAGATCGTCTTCCTATGGTGATAAATACTATTCCCGAGTCTTAAGTTTAAATCTTAAATGGTTCTTGAGATATTGTGATAACGGTCAAACGGGACGGACGTACGGACGTACGGACGGACAACCCGAAAACATGATGCCTCCGGCACCACCTTCGGTGGCGGAGGCATAAAAATCTTAACAGAATCACATTGTATTTTGTAATGAGCTACGAGTCTTGGCACCTGATATTAGTACTAATTTCAATAGACCCTGGATTATTTTGAGACCGATATAATGCATAATGGTGTTAATTAATAACGGATAGGATGTGACAGAGGTTAGCAATAGTTTTTTTTTATTGATACAATCGGGACTGTGGGCTTAACGGATAAAGAAAATGATATTTTCTAGATCATATTGACCTGTTGACAGAGGGAGTAGTGGGTAAATATGAATGAAAGACGTAGCTCATGATCTTAAGTCTTACAGAACAAAAGAGAATAAAACGAGAGGGCAGAACGTTCACGAACCATTCCTTAATCACACTACTCTTGAAGAAAAACTTGAGCCGTATTAGGGGGAGAACCTGAACACCCTGATAATGTTATCGACGAATAAATAGTTGTGAACCCATGACTGTCAGAAAGGAGGGGATTTTTTTTCCCCAGGCATATGATTCGGTAATCTTTCTGACCCTACTACATTTTCACGTCAGAATGAGTTAAGGGTAGGGGGGGGGGGTTGATCCACATACTGGATTTCAAGTCTTGATCCGTTATAATAGTAACATTGTATTGGATACACAATTACTGACATTAGGCTACTTAAATATATGTTTACGCTTTACATCCTGATACAGTTGTCATCCTCATTCATTTATAAAAGGAATATCTTATTCTGACATTGGCTTGAAATAGTACTTAAAAAAACTCATATGACATGACAGAAAATTGTGAAAACAAATATACATGGAACACTTTGCAGTTTCCAACATTTTACAGAAATAATACAAACGGGGACGAAGAGATTCGATTATTCATGTTGGTAGGTTTTTAAATTCAAATATTAGTTTCATCAGTATTTACATTTGAAATAGCTGTCTCTCCAATGGCAAGTCCATTGCACTCCAAATTTTCTGATTAAATGAAAAAATATTATACATTATTTACTATCAATCTAATAACCTTCACTCTGTTTTTGTATTATGACAGAAAGTTCACTTTTCGCATCCACTCCCTGAAACGTTCTAGTTTTCCTACCTGCTTTCCCTTAACGGTGTACCAATAGGGAGAGTTAAATTGTCCAATTGCATTTGACTATATAGACAAGAGAACACCTCCAGTATAATAAAACATGTAGTGATTTGCTAAGAGTCCTAACAAATATGATCAAATCAATACCTTTGCAGATGATGCCATCGATGAAGATGTTGAGCAGAAGTCATCGTGATATCGACCGGAGAGTGTCAGTTTCTTCAAATGAGTTATCTTACAGATGAACTGAGCGAGATCACGTGATGCAGAGGGACGTTTACTGAAATCTTCAGCATAGATGTCAAGAGTATCAATCTGTTGTGATAGTCATATTATGTTGAATGATTAATTACCAATAACCCATCAAAAATATATTTAAAATTCAGCAATTTGTTCAAAATCATATAAATTTCATTGCCACAATCAAAAAATCTTAACACAATCACATTGTATTTTGTAATGAGCTACAAGTCTTGACACCTGACATTAGCACTAATTTCAATAGATCCTGGATTATTTTGAGACCGATATAATGCATAATGGTGTTAATTAATAACTGTTTGGTAATGACAGAGGTGAGCAATAGGTTTTTGTATTGATACAATCGGGACTGTGGGCATAACGTATAAAGAAAATGATATTTTTTAGATCACATTGACCTGCTGACAGAGGGAGTAGTGGGTAAATATGAATGAAAGACATGGCTCATGGTCTTAAGTCTTACAGAACAAAAGAAAATAACACAAGAATGCAGAACGGTCGTAAACCATTTCTAAATCACACTACTCTTGAAGAAAAACTTGAGCTGTATTTGGGGGAGAACCTGACCACCCTGATAATGTTATTGACGAAATAATAGTTGTGAATCCACGACTGTCAGAAAGGAGGGGATTTTTTCCCCCAGGCATATGATTTGGTAAGCTTACTGACCCTACTACATTTTCACGTTGGAATAAGTAAGGAGTAAGGGGGGGGGGGTTGATCCACATACTGGATTTCAAGTCTTAACCTGTTATAATAGTAACAAAATCAATATTTTGCAAATGCAACAGAAACGTACAGTGTACGCACAGGACTGCGACTTTTTGTACTTCTTTTATCAGTTTGCGACCAATTGTATCAACTAATATCAACGATTATCAATATTTGGTGTTTTATTGCCATGGAAACAACTTCACTGTTATTTTAGTTTGGATTTTGGTGGTGTATATGAACTTCTTGCCTGTTTTACTTTTATACGATTTGGAGAACATATAGCCGAGCAACTTTCATCTTAGTCCCATGTGCATGGATGTTTTAACTTTATCATCGCCGGAACTTACCGACATCCTGAATTGGTAATTTTGCTTTACCTTTTATTCTTGCCTGAATTATTAAGTCATTAGTTTTACTGAACATCTGAGCAAGTGAGATTAAACGTGTTCCTGGAAAATGTCTAAAACCAAGCCCAACCCCAAATTGAAAACTAATTCGTGTCATGGATTCCCTGGCTCTGATCATTTCAGATGTAAATTGCCAAAACATTTAACAATCTCTAGTATAAACACCGTCTTATCTCATTTACTGAAACACGATATTACTACTGCGGTATTTGATGATGAACTGGTGGATTATCTCACATGTGAATTGGGATCCATATATCTTCATTTAAACTTGGATATTGCCCGTCATCAAAGTATTTTAGCCGTTAAAAATGGCCGCCATGACATTGACAGTGCTTAATTACATGAGCCGATTCTCCATGACAACGGTTGTCAAACGGATTCATTGATCTTGGCAGCCATGATGTGATTAAAGCTGATAATCACAGTGTACCACTGCTTGAGCAACAAAGGCGATTGAAAGTTTCTACTCATTCCATCCATCCTATTGAGTCCCAACTATCACAATTGAAGGCTCAGATAGAGTCTATAGGAAAGACCGTTGATGCCCTCATTCAAAACGCCACATCAGTAAATCTTGATAATGCACTGAACAATGCCTCGTTAAATAACCCTGTTCAGACAACTAATTGCCCTAGTTGTATGTTATTTGATCAGCAGTTGGCCGATTATCACAGTAAAAAGAAGCAACAACATGCAGAAATGATGGCCCACTCAAATTCGCCCAATTTAGTACAAAACACCGAGGCTTTTCCCAACAAAGTGGATGTTTTGTTCATAGGAGATTCAATGATTAAGAACATTCAACCATCTAAATTGTCTAGGTGGATCAATGTGAAATGCAAATCCTTCCCTGGTGCGAAAATACAGGACGTATCCGAAAGCGTCTATAATCTTTCAAATGATAAAGCACCTAAGAAATTAATATTACATCTTGGATCAAACAACATAAATGTCGATGATGAGGATCAAATCGTCACTAAGATCTCGTCACTTTGTGAAGAAATTGTGACGAAGACCGAAGTTAGAGCGATCACTCTATCAAGCATCATACATCGTCACTCTGAGACACATAGCCAGCGGATGAAGGTCGATGCGGTTAACGTACAGCTGAAACTTCTAACCAATGAGAGAGGTTGACTGACAACAGCGCCATCTATCCCAATATCCACCTGCAGGCCGATGGTGTACACCTCAATGCAAGTGGAGTTATCGAACTTGCGAAAAACATCATACGCCACCTACGTCTGAACTCATCACAACTAGTTGATCATCAATTCCCAGATTATCGCCGAACCAACCATCAGCGGAAAGCAAAGGATCGGATCTTCCCCCGCGACTGGATGGACTACCTGAACACAGCAAGGAGTGGTCGACAACTTCCCCGAGATTGGATCGACAGTCTCAAGACAGCACGCAGACTTTTCAACAATCAGCAGTGACCTGCATAGATAATTTGAACTTGAATGCCAATGCAGTAAACTCAGAAAGAGAAAATAATTTTGACAGTAAAGTACTTTCCCTTACAGATGGTAAAATTCAAGTTCTCACTAAAGGAACAAATCTCCTTCTTTTAAATATATGGGGATTAGTGAACAAGATGGACTCTCTCCGCTATTTATTATCAAATAACTCTGTTGATATATTATGTTTGAATGAAACTTTTTGTGACGGCACAATCACGATGAGGAATTGCTCATCGACGGTCTACGTATTGAGCGCAAAGATAGAACACGAATAGGTGGTGGCGTGGCCGTATACGTTTCTGATAAAATTACATATTTTAGAAGGCTCGAATTTGAAGATCCCTCAATTGAAATGATATGCTTACAAGTTCACCTACCATATCAAAAAAGTGTTATTATAGTAAGTATTTATAGACCACCCTCTTGTGATGTTTCATTTTATGATAGATTAGAAAACATATTAGAGAGAATACATTGTTCACATACTGCTATCAATGAATTACTTATTTTAGGTGACTTGAATTGCGATTATCTCAATTTCCATAATTCAAGTAACTCTTGTAAACTTGACTTTATTATGAAGTCTTTTAATTTGACTCAAATTATCACATCGCCTACTCGTGTGACGAACAGATCTGAAACATTGATTGATACTGTGTTTACATCAAGAGTTGAAAATATTGCCGAGCATGGATGTGTTCACACTTCACTTAGTGATCATTACTTGGTTTACGCAATACGTAAATTACATCCAAAGAACAAATCAAATTGTGATCATAAAATAATCCAGTTTAGATCATTCAAACACTTTCGATAATAAAGAGTTCAAATTATTATTATCCAAAGCCCCTTTGAACCGATCGAATGTTGAAGACGGACCAAATGTTAATGTCAATCAATATTTGTATGAATGGAAAGGGTTGTTTATGGACATTGTTAATGCTTTTGCCCCGAAAAAACAGTTAAGGATTCGGAATAAATCTGTTCCCTGGATAAAAGCTGATCTTCGTGAATTAATGGCCAGGCGTGATAAAGTTCACAAAAGATTTTTATGTATCAGACGAAATGCAAATCGTGACAATTTACAAGCAAAGAATGAATGTGATAAACTTTGGTCTGAGTACAAATCCTTGAGAAATAAAGTAAACGATTCTCTCGAACGAAGTAAAAGTGAGTATTTTAAATCAGAAATAAGAAATAATCAAGGGGATCCTAAAGGTATGTGGAAATGTCTGCGTTCACTTATACCCAAAATGAAGAGGGAGTTTAATACCAAAAACTTTTTATCTGAATACTCAATCTTATTACAGCGATATCAGTATTGCTGATGCTTTTAATGACTACCTAATTCAAATTAATATCAATGACTTGGAATGTAATAGTGACTTTCTTAGTGATACTGATCTTCCTCCCATTGTTCAGGCCAGTAATGAAGGTCCTAGTAGTTTTGCTTATTTATTTGAATTTGACAAGGTTGACTCTGATTCTATTAAGAAAATCATAGCTAATTTGTATACCTCTAAGTCAACAGGTATTGATGAAATCAATGTAAAACTAATAAAAAGTGCTGGTGACGTAATAATTCCTAGCATCACCCAACTAATAAATTTGTCATTATCGTCTGGCACATACCCGGATGAATGGAAACACGCGAAAGTACTTCCATTGTACAAAAAAGGTGACATTAATGCAATACCTAATTACCGACCAATCTCCATTGTTAATCAGCAGCTTTATGATCATCTTGTCTCCAATAATGTGCTTTCCATTACACAATTTGGATTTAGGCCCGGTCACTCTACCTCCTCAGCACTTGGTGCTCTAACTGATACTTGGGTACGTGCTATAGACAGTGGCAAAATTATTGGTGCTCTTTTTGTTGATTTAAAACGAGCATTCGATACAGTTGATTCATCTATTATGTTAGCTAAACTGCACAAAATAGTTTTATCTAATAGTTCTATATCTTGGTTTAAATCATACCTTACGAATAGAAAGCAACAAGTGTCAATTAGACAAACTTTTTCAAAAGAACGTTCCCTATCTATAGGAGTTCCTCAAGGCTCGATACTGGGCCCCCTTTTATTTTTAATTTATATTGACGATATGGTCTATGTCTTTAGGGAAGGAAATGTCACAATGTATGCGGATGACACCACTTTGTACGTCACTGGAACTTCTATCCGTGAATTGGAGATTAAATTGCAACACGAAATGAATGCAATGGTACATGGATAAGTGACAATAGGCTGCATTTAAATACAGGGAAAACAAAGTTTATGGTTATAGGGAGTAAACAAAAACTTAGTACCTGCACTAACGACAGCATTTGCATCACCTACGATGGGGTTGAAATCAATCAATGTGCTAGTATCAAATCTCTTGGGATAATGATAGATCAACATTTATTATGGCATGAACAAGTTGATTCTGTATGTAAAAAAATATTTGCTGGTCTTGCGATGTTAAAAAGAATTTGTCCTTTTGTAGAAAACGATACTCTAAAATTGTTATATACATGCCTCATTCAATCACAGATAGATTACTGCTGTGAGATATGGGGGGATCGTTTTAATATACATGTAGATCGAATTACTAAACTTTAAAAGAGAGCAGCTCGTCTGATCCTTAGGTGTAATATTTATAGCCCATCTAAGGAAATGTTCTCAAGCCTGAACTGGATACCTTTCAGATATCGAATAAATTATTTCCGATATATATTTGTTTATAAATGCTGTCAAGGCCTCTCTCCTGATTACTACTCAAATTATTTCAAAGAGTTAAGTAAAATACGTGATAAAAAATACGAGGCAATCCGCCAGACACGATCTCGTCGTTCCCAAATGCCGCACTGAGTACTGCAAAAACTCTTTGTATTACCTATGTCCAAATTTGTGGAATAATTTGCCGGTTATCATACGGGAGTTGCCCTCTTTCAAATTTAATCTTAAACAGTATCTCAAGTCATTGGACCTATAAGGGATTTTTAGGCACCTACATAATCACCGGTAGTCTGTTTCATATTTTGTTTAATCATTATAATTTCTTGTTACTCGTTATTGTACTTTAACATATTTGATTATTCTATAATCGCAAACATTCACCTTGATATGCATGTATTTCAATGTTGTTCACATGCTCTTTTTAACTATTTACTTGGCATTATTGTATATGTATTTTGAATGCTTTTATTTTTACATATTATATCGTATTATTTTGTGTATGTTTTTAGAGGGGCCCCATGGGAGACCAACTGACGTTGAATGGGCTACCCCATATCAATAAACAATAACATTGTATTGGATACACAGTTGCTGACATTACGCTACTTACAAATATGTTTACACTTTACATCACGATACAGTTGCCATCCTCATTCATTTACAAAAGCAATATGTTATTCTGGCATTAGATTGAAATAGTACTTGAAAAACTAATATTACATAACAGAAAAATGTGAAAACAAGTATGCCTATACGTGGAACACTTTGCAGTTTCCAACACTTTACAGAAATAATACAAACGGGGACGAAGAGATTTGATTATTCATTTTGGTAGGTTTTTAAATTCAAATATTTAGTCTCATCAGTATTCACAATTGAAATAGCTGTCTCTCCATTAGCACGTCCGTAGCACTCCGAATTTTCATATGAAATGAAAAAAATTGTATATATTATTTACTATCAATCTGATAATCTTCACTCTGATTTTGTATTAGGACAGAAACTTCACTTTTCGCATCCACTCCCGGCCCTGAAACGTTCAAGTTTTCCTACCTGCTTTCCCTTAACGGTGTATCAATAGGAAGAATTAAATTGTCCAATTGCGTTTGACTATATCGAAAGAGATCACCTCCAGTATAAAAAAACATGTAGTGACTTGCTAAGAGTCCTAACAAATATGATCAAATTAATACCTTTGCAGATGATGCCATCGATGACGATGTTGAGTAGAAGTCATCGTGATACTGACCGCGGAGTGTCAGGTCCTTGAGATGAGTCATCTTACAGATAAACTGAGCAAGATCACTTGATGCAGAGGGACGTTCACTGAGATCACAAGCACGGATGTGAAGAGTTTCAATCTGTTATGATACCAACATTATGTTAAATGAATAATTACTAACAAAAATATTTTCAAAATTCAGCAATTTGTTAAAAATCATATAATTTTCGTTGCCACAATTAAAAAATCTTAACACAATCGCATTGTATTTTGTAATAAGCTACAAGTTCTGACACTTGAAATTAGCACTAATTTCAATAGTTCCTGGATTCTTTTGAGACTGATTTAATGCATAATGGTATTAATTAATAACTGATAGTTAGTGACAGAGGTGAGCAATATTTTTTATTTTATTGATACAATCGGGACTGTGGGCATAACGGATAAAGAAAATGATATTTTTAAAATCATATGGACCTGTTGACAGAGGGAATGGTGGGTAAATTATGAATGAAAGACTTGGCTCATGGTCTTAAATCTTACAGAACAAAAGAGAATAAAACAAGAATGCAGAACGGTCGTACACCATTCCTTCATCACACTACTCTTGAAGAAAAACTTGAGCTGTATTTGGGGGAGAAGCTGAACACCCTGATAATGTTATCGACGAAATAATAGTTGTGGATCCAAGACAGTCAGAGAGGAGGGGATTTTTTTCCCCAGGCATATGATACGGTAATCCTTATGACCCTACTACATTTTCACGTCGGAATGAGTAAGGGGTTGGTGGGGTTGGTAGGGGGTGATCCACATACTGGATTTCAAGTCAATAGTAACATTGTATTGGATACACAATTGCTGACATATAAATTATTCTACTTACAAACATGTTTACACTTTACATCATGATACAGTTGCCATCCTCATTCATTTACAAAATCAATATGTTATTCTGACATTAGATTGAAATAGTACTTGAAAAACTAATATTACATAACAGAAAAGTGTGAAAACAAATATACATGGAACACTTTGCAGTTTCCAGGATGTTACAGAAATAATACAGACAGGGACGAACAGATTCAATTATTCATTTTGGTAGGTTTTTAAATTCAAATATTTAGTCTCATCAGTATTCACATTTGAAAAAGCTGTCTCTCCAATGGCAAGTCCGTAGCACTCTGAATTTTCTGATTAAATGAAAAAAATATTATACATTATTTACTATCAATCTAATAACCTTCACTCTGTTTTTGTATTATGACAGAACGTTCACTTTTCGCATCCACTCCCTGAAACGTTCAAGTTTTCCTACCTGCTTTCCCTTAACGGTGTATAGGAAGAGTTGAATTGTCCAATTGCGTTTGATTATATAGGAATGAGTACACCTCCAGTATAACAAAACATGTAGTGATTTGCTAAGAGTCCAAACAAATATGATAAAATCAATACCTTTGCAGATGATGCCATCGATGACGATGTTGAGTAGAAGTCATCGTGATACCAACCGAAAAGTGTCAGTTTCTTCAAATGAGTCATCTTACAGATGAACTGAACGAGATCATGTGATGCAGAGGGACGTTTACTGAAATCTTCAGCATAGATGTCAAGAGTATCAATCTGTTGAGATAGTCATATTATGTTGAATGATCAATTACCAATAACCCATCAAAAATATATTCAAAATTCAGCAAATTTTTCAAAATCATATAAATTTCATTGCCACAATCAAAAAATCTGAACACAATCACATTGCATTTTGTAATGAGCTACAAGTCTTGATACCTGACATTAGCACTAATTTCAATAGTTCCTGGATTATTTTGAGACCGATATAATGCATAATGGTGTTAATTAATAACTGATTGGTAATGACAGAGGTGAGCAATAGGTTTTTGTATTGATACAATTGGGACAGTGGGCATAACGGATAAAGAAAATGATATTTTTTAGATCACATTGACCTGTTGACAGAGGGAGTAGTGGGTAAATATGAATGAAAGACGTGGCTCATGGTCTTAAGTCTCACAGAACAAAAGACAATAGAACAAGAATGCAGAACGGTCGTAAACCATTCCTTAATCACACCACCGGTACTCTTGAAGAAAAACTTGAGCTGTATTTGGGGGAGAACCTGACCACCCTGATAATGTTATCGACAAAATAATAGTTGTGAATCCATGACTGTCAGAAAGGAGGGGAATTTTTCCCCCAGGCATATGATTCGGTAATCTTTTCTGACCCTACTACATTTTCACGTCGGAATGAATAAGGAGAAAGGGGGGTGATCCACATACTGGATTTCTAGTCTTAACCTGTTATAATAGTAACATTGTATTGGATACACAATTGCTGACATTACGCTACTTACAAATATGTTTACACTTTACATCACGATACAGTTGCCATCCTCATTCATTTACAAAAAGCAATATGTTATTCTGACATTTGATTGAAATAGTACTTGAAAAACTAATATTACATAACAGAAAAGTGTGAAAACAAGTATGCCTATACATGGAACACTTTGCAGTTTCCAACACTAATTTTTACAGAAATAATACAAGCGGGGACGAAGAGATTCGATTACTGGTATTCATTTTGGTAGGTTTTTAAATTCAAACATTTAGTCTCATCAGTATTCACAATTGAAATAGCTGTCTCTCCATTAGCAAGTCCATAGCACTCCGAATATTCATATGAAATGAAAAAAATTGTATATATTATTTACTATCAATCTGATAATCTTCACTCTGATTTTGTAATATGACAGAAACTTCACTTTTCACATCCACTCCCGGCCCTGAAACGTTCAAGTTTTCCTACCTGCTTTCCCTTAACGTTGTATCAATAGGGAGAGTCAAATTGTCCAATTGCGTTAGACTATATCGAAAAGAGAACACCTTCAGTATAACAAAACATGTAGTGACTTGCTAAGAGTCCTAACAAATATGATCAAATTAATACCTTTGCAGATGATGCCATCGATGACGATGTTGAGTAGAAGTCATTGTGATACTGACCGCGGAGTGTCAGGTCCTTGAGATGAGTCATCTTACAGATAAACTGAGCGAGATCACTTGATGCAGAGGGACGTTCACTGAGATCACAAGCACAGGTGTAAAGAGTCTCAATCTGTTATGATACCAACATTATGTTAAATGAATAATTACTAACAAAAATATTTTCAAAATTCAGCAATTTGTTGAAAATCATATAAATGTCGTTGCCACAATTAAAAAATCTTAACACAATCGCATTGTATTTTGTAATGAGCTACAAGTTCTGACACTTGAAATTAGCACTAATTTCAATAGTTCCTGGATTCTTTTGAGACCGATTTAATGCATAATAGTATTAATTAATAACTGATAGTTAGTGACAGAGGTGAGCAATATTTTTTATTTTACTGATACAATCGGGACTGTGGGCATAACGGATAAAGAAAATGATATTTTTTAGATCATATGGACCTGTTGACAGAGAGAGTGGTGGGTAAATTATGAATGAAAGACTTGGCTCATGGTCTTAAGTCTTACAGAACAAAAGAGAATAAAACAAGAATGCAGAACGGTCGTAAACCATTCCTTAATCACACTACTCTTGAAGAAAAACTTGAGCTGTATTTGGGGGAGAAGCTGAACACCCTGATAATGTTATCGACAACAAAATAATAGTTGTGGATCCAAGACAGTCAGAGAGGAGGGGATTTTTTTCCCCAGGCATATGATACGGTAATCCTTATGACCCTACTACATTTTCAGGTCGGAATGAGTAAGGGGTTGGTGGGGGGGGGGGGGTGATCAACATACTGGATTTCAAGTCAATAGTAACATTGCATTGGATACACAATTGCTGACATATAAATTATGCTACTTACAAACATGTTTACACTTTACATCATGATACAGTTGCCATCCTCATTCATTTACAAAAGCAATATGTTATTCTGACATTGGATTGAAATAGTACTTGAAAAACTAATATTACATAACAGAAAAGTGTGAAAACAAATATACATGGAACACTTTGCAGTTTCCAGGATGTTACAGAAATAATACAGACGGGGACGAACAGATTCGATTATTCATTTTGGTAGGTTTTTAAATTCAAATATTTAGTCTCATCAGTATTCACAATTGAAATAGCTGGCTCTCCATTAGCAAATTCATAGCACTACGAATTTTGATATGAATTGAAAAATATATTATATATTACTCACTATCAATCTTGTGATCTGCACTCTGTATTTGTATTATGACAGAAAGTTCACTTTTCGCATTCGCTTCCGGAAACTTTCAAGTTTTCCTACCTGCTTCCTCTTAATGATGTACCAGTAGGGAGAGTTAAATTGTACACTTGCGTTTGACTATATAGGAAAGAGTACACCTCCAGTATAACAAAACATGTAGTGATTTGCTAAGAGTCCTAACAAATATGATCAAATCAATACCTTTGCAGATGATGCCATCGATGACGATGTTGAGTAGAAGTCATCGTGATACTGACCAAAAAGTGTCAGTTTCTTCAAATGAGTTATCTTACAGATGAACTGAGCGAGATCATGTGATGCAGAGGGACGTTTACTGAAATCTTCAGCATAGGTGTCAAGAGTATCAATCTGTTGTGATAGTCATATTATGTTGAATGATTAATTACCCATAACCCATCAAAAATATATTAAAAATTCAGCAAATTTTTCAAAATCATATAAATTTCATTGCCACAATCAAAAAATCTGAACACAATCACATTGTATTTTGTAATGAGCTACAAGTCTTGACACCTGACATTAGCACTAATTTCAATAGTTCCTGGATTATTTTGAGACCGATATAATGCATAATGGTGTTAATTAATAACTGATTGGTAATGACAGAGGTGAGCAATAGGTTTTTGTATTGATACAATTGGGACAGTGGGCATAACGGGTAAAGAAAAAGGTATTTTTTAGATCACATTGACCTGTTGACAGAGGGAGTAGTGGGTAAATATGAATGAAAGACGTGGCTCATGGCCTTAAGTCTTACAGAACAAAAGAGAATAACACAAGAATGCAGAATGGTCGTAAACCATTCCTTAATCACACTGCTCTTGAAGAAAAACTTGAGCTGTATTTGGGGGAGAACCTTCCACCCTGATAATGTTATCGACGAAATAATAGTTGTGAATCCATAACTGTCAGAAAGGAGGGGAATTTTTCCCCCAGGCATATGATTCGGTAATCTTACTGACCCTACTACATTTTCATGTCGGAATGAGAAAGGAGAAAGGGGGGTATCCACATACTGGATTTCTAGTCTTAACCTGTTATAATAATAACATTGTATTGGATACACAATTGCTGACATTACGCTACTTACAAATATGTTTACACTTTACATCACGATACAGTTGCCATCCTCATTCATTTACAAAAGCAATATGTTATTCTGACATTGGATTGAAATAGTACTTGAAAAACTAATATTACATAACAGAAAAGTGTGAAAACAAGTATGCCTATACGTGGAACACTTTGCAGTTTCCAACACTAATTTTTACAGAAATAATACAAACGGGGACGAAGAGATTCGATTATTCATTTTGGTAGGTTTTTAAATTCAAATATTTAGTCTCATCAGTATTCACAATTGAAATAGCTGTCTGTCCATTAGCGAGTCCGTAGCACTCCGAATGTTCATATGAAATGAAAAAAATTGTATATATTACTTACTATCAATCTGATAATCTTCACTCTGATTTTGTATTAGGACAGAAACTTCACTTTTCGCATCCACTCCCGGCCCTGAAACGTTCAAGTTTTCCTACCTGCTTTCCCTTAACGGTGTATCAATAGGAAGAATTAAATTGTCCAATTGCGTTTGACTATATCGAAAAGAGATCACCTCCAGTATAAAAAAACATGTAGTGACTTGCTAAGAGTCCTAACAAATATGATCAAATTAATACCTTTGCAGATGATGCCATCGATGACGATGTTGAGTAGAAGTCATCGTGATACTGACCGCGGAGTGTCAGGTCCTTGAGATGAGTCATCTTACAGATAAACTGAGCAAGATCACTTGATGCAGAGGGACGTTCACTGAGATTACCAGCATGGATGTTAAGAGTCTCAATCTGTTATGATACCAACATTATGTTAAATGAATAATTACTAACAAAAATATTTTCAAAATTCAGCAATTTGTTAAAAATCATATAAATGTCGTTGTAGTCCATGCTAGAGAGCAAGGAACCTCGTTTTGTTATATATACACTGTTTTTTTGATAGTTTCTTGTCAATTCGAGGGTGCTGATTCCAAATCTGATGAGTGCCAGACGCAAAACCTTGAGCATTTTTCATAAAATGCGAAAAATTCAAAATGGCCGCCAAAATCATGAAAACGCTTATTCTATGGCCATTTAACAGGTTTTTCGATGTTTTCTTGTCAATTCGAGGGTGCTAATTCTAAATCCGATGAGTGCCAGACGCAAAACCTTGAGCATTTTTCATAAAATGTGAAAATTCAAAATGGCCGCCAAAATGGCTGCCAAATCATAAAAACACTTATTCTATGGCCATTTAATAGGTTTTTTGATGGTTTCTTGTTAATTCGAGGGTGCTGATTCCAAATCCGATGAGTGCCATTCGCGAAAACCTTGAGCATTTTTTCGCAAAATACGATCATTTAAAATGGCCGCCAAATCATGAAAATGTTTATTCTATGGACATTTATCATGTTTCTTGGTGGTTTTTTGGCAAATCGAGGGTGCTGATTCCAAACCCGATGATTGTAGGTGCCGACTTTGAGCATTTGATGCGGCATTGTGAACATAAACAAAAATAACAATGGCCGCCAAAACAGGATTCTGTATTCCTAAAATCTGTCTACATCACTTATTATTACGCAGTTTCTTAATTCTTATCATCGTAGTGTACACATTGTTTACCTTTAGCTCATTTAGCTGCAAAGAAACTTTTCTGTATTAGTTTGATCTTTTTCCTGTTCAATTATAATTAAAATGGCCGACATACCCAACATGTACAATAATTTTTGCCAGCCGTTTGCACAGAAATAGTATACTGAGTGTGTGCTTTATCTAGAGGTTACTCACAAAAGTTTAGATGCAATACCAGATTCCCAAGGTTAGTCTTAATATGGGTAGCTTAACTTTTGTGAGCATCGGATAGTTTATTATTAAAGGGTCAACAATTTTGAATTAGCTAAAGACACAAAT
Source organism: Mesocentrotus franciscanus (assembly GCA_037976565.1). Lineage (NCBI taxonomy): Eukaryota > Metazoa > Echinodermata > Echinoidea > Camarodonta > Strongylocentrotidae > Mesocentrotus > Mesocentrotus franciscanus. Next base: position 17,177,321 of record CP137671.1, on the reverse strand, counting down.
CCAGTGCTTTAACTACAGTATATACTGGAAAACGCGAGTGATAATAACAGCATATTGTATCTATCCAAGTAGTCCGATATATCAGTTGTGTTGCCTTAACACCTGCGTTTTTGCGGTGGATACCGGTACAGTGAACCCAGCAGGCTAGCTAGAAGACAACAAAGTATACTTTGTGTAATGGGAAAGTTATATAGGAATAAAATAATGAATAAATGAATATATAGATAATATAGATATTCATTGTAAACCATATCTTTGTCCATTATAGACAATCATTTACCATAATTGAAGTCTTTTAGTCTTAACACCTCCAAATAACAGAGCCGAACAATGTCAAATTGCACTAGTCTTCACAACTGCTAATGTCACTGTCACTGTCTTCTGATGTATTGTTCATTGGATTTTGTCAGCGGACATCGCCCTTACAGCGGCAGAATTTCTGAGCATGCCAGTGAAGATTTCATGCAGCTGCACTGGGCTGATCTGCAGTCGCTCCTATATACACCCACACTTAATGATATTGAGGACTTATTCGGGTGCGACTGGCTGATCATTTTTTTAGATATACAGGTTGAATCGTAGAAGACTTCTTCCTCCATCCATTCTTCAATGGGTCTAGGGCTTGGGGTACTGGCTTGCCAGCAGCCACCCACAACGCCACTTGATAATGGGCACGCTGGCAATGTGGCCGAAAAGTGGCAATAGTTGGTGGAATTAGACTCATCAATTTGGGAGGGACTAGGCGCTTGCCACAAGCCTTCCTTGCGAAAATGTTCCTTCGTATTGTGTCAAGAGAGTCATTTGGTTCTTCTCCGTACAGGGATGCCACGTATGTCAAGCAGGATTCTGTTACTTGATCGAGAGGCGTTTCAGTATTCCCAAGGAGTAGAGAATCAGGATAGGGCTCCAAATTCTTCAGTTCAGACGCCCTTCCTATACTCCATAAAAACAGGAAATGGTGTCACATCCAGTCAATGCATGGGCTCCAAGTAGATTGGGCATCATTTTCTTGTGTTTCTTGATAACCTAATTGACATCTATGACTGCTCGAGTGTGAGAAGTTGATTCCATTACCACCTTTGTTGTGTGTGCAAGAAAGACCAGAACGTCTGTGTCATCGCACACAACTTTGATAGGTGAGTGACCTCTCTTAATTGGCCTCCTTTATCATGTGGTAGGCCATTATTTCATCTGCCTCTTTGTGTTTCACCTCTTCTTCAAGTGCACACCAACACCAACAACAATTGGATGTGGATCAGGTCCAGTTACAATCAATCGTTTGCCCTCTGGTACTTGCATGGAACGCAACTGATCTACCATTGTCTTGATGACTTGTTTCTTGTTTGCAGTTACATTTAGGATGACGTTCTGTATTGGCAGAGGTGACTCATACACGGCTGCACCCTTTGCATGTGCTGTTTGGCAGCATGACTTGATGCTGCTCTTGTAGTATCTGTCAAAAACCACATGAAGAACTGGACAACTGTCTGCATATTTCATAAACGTTGCTAATACAGCAACATCTACAAAAGTACACAGCTTTGCTTGAGACGCAGGCCAAGGAACGGTCCAAAGAAGACCACATCCACCAAGAATGATAACATCTGGCACCTCTGCATTTCATTGACTTCACTCAACTTTGTTCCTTGACTTCAAGACAAACTTACTTGTGGAACATGCATCACCATTCTTGTCGAACAGTGCGGGTGGATAGGAGGCCAATTCATAAGAATTGCACCCTTGATGATGCCATGATCCTGATTACCCGGGCGTAAATCATCTCTGTATTGGTAACTGTAGATACCTCACCTCTTGATGACATAATATCAGAAGCTTTTGCCATTCCTGTGACCTTCTTCTTAATTGTGTCATGGAACCCTCGCCAACTTTCTTTCATACTCGTTCATCTGATCAGTTCCAATCTTGATTGCATCATCGGCATTTACTGCTGGATCATCCACAACCTGTCCAGTGTAGATGTTCACCAGGCTTGAAGGAGGGTGCTTCTCACTGTCAAATACATCTATACAAGTCGATAGCGCCTCACGAATTCCCTTTCTGTCAGCCGCATCTGATTGGATTCTTTTGAGACTCTCTTCTTTGTGACAAGTGACAACTTTTTGATCTTCCCCTTCTTGCATGGCTTCCAATTCATTCTTCAGTTGTCCAAAGAGGCTGAGAGACAAAGTCCAAATAGCAAGAGTAGACTCATTCAAAGTGGATCCCCTGATGCCAGAATCTTTCATCTTACCTTCTGTACATATCAATTACATGTGGTAACCAGTTAACCATGGGTCTAGTTCTCAGTTCCTTGTTTCCATGGTGAATCTGAAGCACATGGCACTAGTCATGTGACAAGTCAGCTGGCTCCAACTAGAATGAGAAGTCTTAAATTTGTGTTTGTGTCATGCATTATAAAAATGTGGCAGTGTACTTTATGTGATGTGGTAGATGTTTGTGTGTATGTGTGTGTGTGTGAGGGGTGAGGTGGGTGTGGGTGTGTGTCAAGGTGCGTCTGTGTGGGGTGTATGTGTGTGTGGGTGAACATGTGTGTGGGTGTTTGTTTATTTGTTTGCGGGTAGTAACTTCACGTTTAAAAAAAATCCCTCCGAGGTCTTAAATGGAGCTCATAAATGGTTTTAAGGTGTAATTAATTTTATTTGGCGGCTATATTGGATTTTGTTTGCATTTTGTGAGAAATGCTCAAGGTTTCACGTGTGGCACTCATCGGATTCGGAATCAGCACCCTCGAATTGACAAAAAAACATCAAATTACCTGATAAATGGCCATAGAATAAATGTTTTCATAAATTGGCGGCCATCTTGGCAGCCATTTTGAATTTTCGCATTTTACGGAAAATGCTCAAGGTTTCGCGTCTGGCACTCATCGGATTTGGAATCAGCACCCTCGAATTGACAAGAATCCATCAAAAAACATTGTATATACCAAAAAAAAAGGTTCGGGTCTTTTCCTATGGGGCCTAGCCTGGACTATTGCCACAATTAAAAAATCTTAACACAATCACATTGTATTTTGTAATGAGCTACAAGTTCTGACACTCGAAATTAGCACTATTTTCAATAGTTCCTGGATTCTTTTGAGACCGATATAATGCATAATGGTATTAATTAATAACTGATAGTTAGTGACAGAGGTGAGCAATATTTTTTATTTTATTGATACAATCGAGACTGTGGGCATAATGGAAAATGATATTTTTTAGATCATATGGACCTGTTGACAGAGGGAGTGGTGGGTAGATTATGAATGAAAGACTTGGCTCATGGTCTTAAGTCTTACAGAACAAAAGAGAATAAAACAAGAATGCAGAACGGTCGTAAACCATTCCTTAATCACACTACTCTTGAAGAAAAACTTGAGCTCTATTTGGGGGAGAAGCTGAACACCCTGATAATGTTATCGACAAAATAATAGTTGTGGATCCAAGACAGTCAGAGAGGAGGGGATTTTTTTCCCCAGGCATATGATACGGTAATCCTTATGACCCTACTACATTTTCACGTCGGAATGAGTAAGGGGTTGGTGGGGGGTGATCAACATACTGGATTTCAAGTCAATAGTAACATTGCATTGATACACAATTGCTGACATATAAATTATGCTACTTACAAACATGTTTACACTTTACATCATGATACAGTTGCCATCCTCATTCATTTACAAAAGCAATATGTTATTCTGACATTGGATTGAAATAGTACTTGAAAAACTAATATTACATAACAGAAAAGTGTGAAAACAAATATACATGGAACACTTTGCAGTTTCCAGGATGTTACAGAAATAATACAGACGGGGACGAACAGATTCGATTATTCATTTTGTTGGTTTTTAAATTCAAATATTTAGTCTCATCAGTATTCACAATTGAAATAGCTGTCTCTCCATTAGCAAATTCGTAGCACTCCGAATTTTGATATGAAATGAAAAAAATTGTATATATTACTCACTATCAATCTTGTGATCTGCACTCTGTTTTTGTATTATGACAGAAAGTTCACTTTTCGCATTCGCTTCCGGAAACGTTCAAGTTTTCCTACTTGCTTCCTCTTAACGATGTACCAGTAGGGAGAGTTAAATTGTACACTTGCGTTTGACTATATAGGAAAGAGTACACCTCCAGTATAACAAAACATGTAGTGATTTGCTAAGAGTCCTAACAAATATGATCAAATCAATACCTTTGCAGATGATGCCATCGATGACGATGTTGAGTAGAAGTCATCATGATAATGACTGCGGAGTTTCAGGTCCTTCAGATGTGTCATCTTACAGATAAACTGAGCGAGATTACTTGATGCAGAGGGACGTTCACTGAGATCACGAGCACGGATGTGAAGAGTCTCAATCTGTTATGATACCAACATTATGTTAAATGAATAATTACTAACAAACATATTTTCAAAATTCAGCAATTTGTTCAAAATCCTATAAATGTCGTTTCAACAATTAAAACATCTTAACACAATCACATTGTATTTTGTAATGATGTTCAAGTCTTCACACCTAAAATTATCCCAAATCTCAATAGTTCCATGGGGGCAGTAGCACATGCTCAGAACACCACTGCAACTGGCCTGCACCATTTTCAATTACCTTGTGTCAGTGCAAAAGAAGTGCAAGCATACCGAAGCGCTTGAACACTTACATGAGAGCAAGTATGAGTCAAGAAAGGCTAACATCGTTGGTACTTATTATGCAGACGTGGCACTCGGTGCCCCAAATATTTTCCACTAACCCTCAAGTGCCTCTTTTTACATAGTAAAATACCCGCTTTTATTTTGAAAAGTGCCCCCTTTTCTATGTAGAAGTGCCCTTCCCTTTTTCATAAATGCCCGTCACCTCTGATAAATGCCCCTATTAAAATCTGATAGGCCCCCCTTTTCCGTTGTCATAAGTGTTGTTTTTTCATCTCTGGTGAGCGCCCTTTTTCAGGTGCGAGAAGTGCCCCACTTTCATCTCTTATGATTGCCTTTTTTTACTTTGCTCCTTTTCTTTTCTAATTAGTGTCCATTTCCCTTCTGATAAATGCCCCATTTTCATTTCTCCATAACATGCGCCCCTAATTTAAAGCAATTTAAAGCAAATTTGTCTTTAAGTTTCTGAAAAAAGCTCACTCGCTACGCTCGCTCACATTTACAGTTGATAAAATATTGTTAATTATTACAGTTATTTTCAGTCTTTCATGATTACATTGTGCTTAAAACCCATCAATATTCGTTATTTTCTCTCTTTATTTTTCGCACTGCGACCCCGCGAATCTTAATCTTTTTGCGCAAATCATTATTCATATCAGCACACCCTACTTCGAAGCATGATGCGTGAGCAATATCTTGGACCATGTAAAAAGAAGAAAAAAGAAAAACTTCCCTGATAATGTAATCACAATCACGACATGTAGCTAGGGGTATATAACAATTCATTAGAGATTGTGTATTTTTGCTCTGAGGTTTCCCTTTGTAGGAGCTCTTTTGTCCAGAAAGTGCTCTTTTTTGTTGGTGCCCGGTCCCCACTTTGGTCATCGACCTGGAGGATGTGGTAGACATATATGAAAAGAGGCATCCAAGGAGGAGGATGCTAAGTCTCATATAGGTTAAGGTAAAAATGCAACAATGAAAGCAACATAGGTAGGACACTGGTATTCGTGAAACTGTTTTGGTGCTCAAAATTGTTTCTAAAAATTGATTTTCAGACATAAAAATGCCACCATTTTCCCTTCTCTGGGAAGGGGGTGGGGGCACTGCCTCGAGATCTTCCCCCCTGGAAAATAGAAACGCTGGATTTTGTACTGGAAGTATATTTTTAGACCTACGCAAGGCATTTGATCTTATTCCTCATAAATTGATTGTTAAAAAACTAAAATATTACGGGGACTCTTCAGTAGAATTAAAATGGTTTTTAGAATATTTGCTTATTAAATAGACAACAATGTGTAGCAATAAATGGTTGTATCAGTGATTTATTAACAGTTAAGTGCGGAGTACCTCAAGGTTCAATTTTGGGGCCTTTATTATTCTGTATATACATTAATGATTTGTGCAATATTGAGATGTCTGATAAAGTTAAAATGTCATTGTATGCTGATGATACTGTATTATTCTGTAAAAGTAGAAATGTTATTGATCTTAGAATTAAAATGCAATATCAATTTGACATAGTATGTAAATGGTTGAGTATCAATAAGCTCATTCTGAATGTAGACAAGACAAGGGTAATGATGTTTGGTCCAAAGAAAATAATACGAAAACAAAAACTAGAAATTGAATTTAATGGCATAAAAATTGACTTTGTTGAAGAATTTAAATATTTAGATGTTATTTTGGATCCAGGTTTAAATTGGTCTAAACATGTAAGAAGTGTATTTTATAAAATATCTCGTGCTATTGGGGTTGTCCGGAGAATTAAGCCTTATTTAACTCGTAAAACAATTATCAGTCTTTATCTCTCACTGATCTTGCCACACATTGATTATTGTTGTACTGTTTGGGGAATTTACTCAAAAACTAATCTCATTAGATTACAAAAAATTAAAAATAAATATGTTCGAATGATTTTTAATGTAGATTCATTTACTTCTGTCTCTCAATTTTACAACATTCTTAAATGGCAAACTCTAGAAAAAAGGGTAAAATATCAATTTTGTGTTGTTTTTAAAATTTTGCATAAACAAGCCCCAAGTTATTTAAACCGTCTCGTTACTCGACGATCAGTCTTTTATATAACACGGTACGCAGTTAACAGTCCTTTGTTTGTCCCACAGGCACTCACTGAATATAGGAAACGTAGCTTTGCCTACTATGGTCCGCTGTTGTTTTATAAACTCCCACTTTCTGTTCAGTCATGCACATCACTACAGTTGTTCAAAAAGCAATGCCGTCTTTAAATGCATTTACTGTGACCCTTTTACATTTTACACATGTAGGTAAACTCTCAAAAGTGCAATAGGCCTTCTGCACTCTATTCCTTCTGTAATTAAGTTAGTATTCTATTTTATTTATTGTGGGTTTGGGTTTTTTTTAATTTTTTTTTTTTAGGCGTGGTTTTGTTATTGTAATAATTCAGTTTTTTTTAAAAAAAATAAATAATTGATAATAAATATTGTATGATTCAAATAGTGTTATTTTTAAAAAGATTTATGTTTAATTTGATATTCCACATGTATGTACAATTTTTAATTATTGCATTATTATACTTATGTTTCTATACTGTTATTGTATTATGCAGGGCTTTCTTGAAAAGCAGATCCATTGGCTTCCAATGGAACTGAATGAAACTACCCTATTGAAAGAAAACATGAATAAATAAATAAATAAAAATACAAACAACATTTGCCTGCTATATACCGCAGACAAAAAACATTCTCGCTCGACGGCAAGACTGTCCGAACTGCGCATGCGTGAATCTCGACGATGTATGCGCGCTTAGAATCCTGGGATTAAATGAATCGATTTTTGATTCTCAATACCACTCACACACACAGCGCCGGCAAACTATCGCGATTAATATTCTGAAAAATCGCAAGACTTACTGCGAACTGGATCGCGATGCTAATCGCAAAGATTAGTGAAATTATTCTGTCCACACACGCAACAAAAATGATTTTTGGATCGCGATGCAAAATCCGGTTTTTAAATCTCACTTTTTTTTTGTAGGTGTGAACGCCCCTTAATTGTTTCTCGGGTTTTGAGTGAATAATCGATACATTTACCTGACTAACAGGGGAGGGAGGGGGTAGTATGATACATATATGTTGAGAATTATGATATGACATCGTGGAATTAACGATGAGAGTAATTTAACTTCAGATAAAAACGGATATGAGATGCAATGACCCGGTCCTGTATCATATTGACCTGTTGATTGTAGGAAAAGTGGGTATATAATTTTGAATGAACCAGTGGGTTCATGATCTAAAGTGTAACAGAACAAAAGAGCATAAAAAACAGAATGGATGCTTTTCTTGAAAAGAAAAATATGCTTTTGTTCCTGGGAGAACTAGATCACCCTGATTATGTTATCGACGATATTATATACCGGTAGTGGCAGCTCAGAGATTGTCAGAAAGAAGGGATTTCCCCGGACATATGATTCGGTATTAACATCATTAATTCTATCGCATTTGCACAACGGACTGAATGGGGGGGCCAACAACCTTATGTCAAGAGTCTCATTATTACAGTTGCCATCATCATTCATTTTAAAAAGCAATGCGTTTTTTCTTACATTTAAATGACATAGTACTATGTAAATCTAATATTACGTAGCATTGTATTGACACATGACATGACAAATATGGTATATATTATTAACTATCAATAAAACTGTCTAATCTTTTTTTAGAAGCGCATTTTTCGCTTTCAATTCCTAAAACGCTAACGCTTCCTACCTGCTTCCTCTTAATGGTGTATTAACTTGCACAGTAAAACCGTCCCATTTTGTTTGACTCTAGAAATGAATGCACTGAGTGTAACAAAACGCGTAGTGATTTGCTTAAAGTCCTAAAACATATGATCAAATCGATACCTTTGCATATGACGTTATCAACGAAGATGTCTCACCATATTTCTCACATCTGTAGTATGGTTACGTTTTATTTAAGGAATATTGCTAGAATCAGAAGGTTTTTTGACCAGTCTGCTTGTCATAACGGTTTGCGTTCTTATGTTCTATATCCCGTATTGATTATTGTAATGGGCTTCTCTCTCCATTCCCTCGACTAAATTGGATCGTGTGCAATGGCTACAAAATTGGGCAGCCCGATTGATATTTCAGGTTTCTAGGGACCATCCATGTCAGCCACTCTTGAGATCATTACACTGGCTTCCTTTGAAACAAAGAACAATTTTTAAATTACTCCTGTTTCTATTCAAAATACTCAATAATCAAGCTCCACAATATTTAGATACATGTTTGAATTTAAATACACCTGCCAGGGCATTGAGGTCAGCCAGTGATCCTCTCCATGTCACATATTCAGTTACTTGCACATCAGCCGGCGATATGACATTTACTGTATCTGCTTTAAAATACTGGAATGATCTACCACTTAGAATTAGACAGTCTCCATCAGTTATTACCTTCAGAAAGGCCTTAAAAACACATTTTTTTTGCAATTTTTAGTTGTTTTATTATTATATGTATTTATGTAATTTTAATTTTCATTCACTGTAAGCGCTTTGGGCCTTATGGGAAAAGTGCGGTATAAGTAATAATAAAGAAAATTTTTTTAAAAAGATGTCGAGTAGAAGTCATTTTCTTCTTCAATCGCTCTAATCGTCAATACTCAATTTTCCCCTATAGTTCAATAGAACTCTAATTTTAGTGAATGAAAAAGAAGGAAACAAGATATCAATGTTCAGGTTTCTTTTTTTCTACCGATCGGCAAATATGAGAGAGCCAGCGGGATTACCGAATCTTATTCGGTTAAAAGGATACCCCTGCTCTCTGAAAATCCTAGATCATCCGCCACTTTAAGCCTGATCCTGAAGCAACTGCTTCACTGATCTATACCCACATCTCCCACATTCAACCGGTCATATGATCTAGATCACGATGTCTCATTTGTACCTCTTATCCGTTTAACTTCAATGACTCTCATTATTATAACCGTCATGTCACATCACACAAGACATTCTACTAATGCATAGTCAAAACACATGGTAGTGGTAACCGAGTGTCTTATTTAGTTACGATAGTAACATTATGTTCATTGAATAATTACCTGTCCCCCCCAAAAAAAAACACTAAAACTATATTTAAGATTCAACAATATGTTTAAAATTGTACTAATATCGTTGCTAACAATGAAAATCAATCCCCCCCCCCAAAAAAAAAAAAACCCACATCTATAATGTAATGAGGAACAAGAGGACGCCTCAATAAGCTCTACTTTAAATAGTTCCTAAATTATTTTGGGACTGATGTAGTACATGTAGTGGTTATACATTACTGATATGTTTAGTCAAAGCTAGTTGAAAATATAGGTTTTAAAGGGAAATCCAACCCAAATAGACAACTACTCTTAAAGAAAACAGAAAAATAAGAGAAGCAAACTGATGAAAGTTCAATTAAATCCGACTAAATATAAGAAAGTTATGAATTTTTGAAAGTTGTAATCACTATCCATATGGGCACTTCACATTGGCTGAAGTGGTAATGTCAATGTGATGTAGTGCCGGACTACTTTCCCCATCTGTTCCAACGTATAAAATGACTATCATTTTAATTTTTCCAAAAATCATGGCTCAGGAGGGTCTATTCTTTAAAGAGGACCTATACTATTAATATGCTATCTATAATACATTTTGAGTAGTGCCACAAGGAAGAAGGAACATATGAGAAAAACAGAAATTAGTGATATTTTTATACACGGCAAATGGGAGAGTTATCCACGTCCTACAGGTGTACGTCACAATCCACTGACCGACCTACCAATTTGAGATTCGCATAGACTTAGTGATCTCATATTTCAAACATTCATAACTTCCTTACTATTGGTCCGATTCATTTCAAACTTTTGCCATTCTGTTTCTGTTATTTTTCTGCTTTCATACAAGTCAACTTATTACAAGGGTTGGATTGCCCTTTACGTGATCTAATCAGGACTATGATTGTACTATTGAACAGAGGGAGGGGTGTAGAATAGCTTAAGAAATATGATGACACATGACGGTTTTAATGATCTGGCGCTGCTCAGTGGCTGCCGGGCTCACGATCAATTGGGCAAAAAGAATTTCCATTTTCGGTTCAATAAAATTTGGAGTGGACTTTAAAAGATTATAATTATTATTATTATTATTATGTAACTGAAGAGTTACAAATGAGACATCGTAATCTCATATCGTGAAGCCATAATATTTACCTCTTGCCTGCTGAGCATTGGGTATGATCTAAAGGCTTAACTCAAACCATTCAATTACATTACTGTCGAGGACAAATGAATGCTTTATAACAGTAGAATAGCTTAAAAAGTATGATTTGACAATACGGTTATAATAATGAGACTCATTGAAGTTAAACGGATAAGAGATTCAAATGATACACCGTGATCTAGATCATATGACTGGTTGACTGTGGGAGAAGTGAGTATAGATGGGTGAAGCAGTTGCCATTGAAGATAATCAGGTGACATTTACGGGGAGAGCCTGAAAACCCTGTTGTGTTATCGTACATTAAACACCATTAATGTGATACTTTACGACGGCATGTAATAAAGTGGAGGATGAACCAGGATTGCCAAAGAGCTGGGGATCTTTTTAGATTCTGTAATCACACTCATCTGGCTCTCCCATATTTGCTGACCAAAGAGGAAAAAGCATTCCGAACATTGAAATCTTGTTTACTTCCTTTTTTCCCATTCACTGATGTTAGTCTTCTATTAAACTAGGAAGAATTGGGTAATTACGATTAGAGCCATTAAAGATGAAGAAAATAATTTATTTGGAAACCCTCTGGCTTAAATCATGAAATGTAACATCAAACATAAGTATTATATAAATAGTTTAATGAAATATTTCTTTTTCTTCATTTAAAGATACTATGTCCCTTTTGCAGCCAATATCAAATTCTGTAGAACTTTGCAGGAATTATGAATATGTCATGTATGTCCTATCTGTGAAATTTAAACGTTAGCAGTGTCCTAATATTCAAATTATGCAAGGAAACCCGTTTACTTGCTAGACTTCACTGTCAGACACTATTGAGTGACTGACTGGGTTTTACTTCTTTGGTAATAACATACATAAAATGAGCTGTAAAGGGTACATGAGCATTTGTCTACATCAATAACCCACTTCTTGTAATGGCCAAAATTAAACTGATTGAATCTTTGCGCAGCACAAAACGTACGACCATTCGGTACAATGGTCTGAAATCAGACTATTACACTTTTATAGCACTAAAGTCGATTTGACAACTAATAGTCGTTATTTTCCCACTTAAAGACATTTTCAAGCCCCCGTTTTTTTAGGGAAGTTCTAAATTAGTATTATCTTTCAAATGCCGTTGGAATTTAACCTTTTAATTTTTTTGGCCTGCAAATGGGACATACCTTTAAAAGTAATATCAAGACGTTTGAAATTTACATGTATTTTTCTAAAAACAAAACTCTGTTTCCCGTTATTCTCCTATGCAATCCAATCTTATGACATTAGGAAAAATATTATCCTGACTGAATATGGCATAATTTCTTTTAAAAGAATGATGTACTAAAAATACGACAACGTGGATAATACGCAGATTCATACTGACCTTGAAATCGACTGCTTTGTTCGCAAGCACCGAGTAGAAGATATCATGCATAGTACTATTGATCGTCACAAATCTCAGTGACCGTGATGAGCACATGAATTCAGCCAGGTCCTCTGAAGCCGTCCGTCCACATGACTTCTCAATAATCAGGCGCACCTACAAGGTACATGTACACAAATAATATTGTAAGGCTAGAAACATGAACGCATACAAATAATACTGGATTTTCAACATGTTTTTGCCATTTTACGTATGTGTCTATATCATACTGGTTTGAACAGTATGCACGTACAAATCCTTTTTGGAATGCGTGGTATTAAAAGTGTTATATTATTGAACAAGGTTTCATTGCAAATACAGGTACATGCAAGATGGATTCATTATTGTGCTGCAATAAATCACAAATCCTTTTAACAGATTAAAGTCCTAATACTTATTAACTATTGTAAATAATAATAGTAAATCTTTTTCGTGTACATTGCAGTTTTCAGATTCAAAATATTATCAGAGTTGAACCCATGCTAGATCCATAGAAGTTGTTTTAAATATGCTCCATGATTAAATACAATTGGTTCTATCAAGCTACTTTTCAACATGTTGGTGAAGAGAAATTCGTATGGAATGCATTGCTTTATTAGCTCATGTCGGGATTCAAAGCATCTTTCGTATACAAGATATATGTATACAGTTAAGTGTCCAAACCAAACGACGTCTTCCTAAGACTGAGGGAATGAAATTTAAATCAAATAGAAACTGTATCATTCAAAGAGATCATACATAGATGAAATTGATATGTTGCTACAATGACGTTACTTCCCTTACCACTTCATCATGATTCATGATGAAAATATGCCCTAATACTGTGTGTGCCTGCATCTCCTTGGTGATCTCCAGTGTCTTTGGGGACTCAGAGAGATAATCTGCCACTGCTTTGGCCACTGCTTGGTCTTGGCTCTCGTATGCTACATCTACGATGAAGTCATCATAAATACTGTTACAATCATGTGGATGCTGTGTTTCCCATGCTGTGAGACGAGATACGATATCCAAGCCGATGTCCTTCTGCTGGGCCGAGGTGAAGTACAGTAGGTACCGGTATTCTTTTGCGTCCGTTATGATTTTCGCTATCAACCCGTCATACTTATTACGGTTGTAAAGAGATGCAAGATACATTCCTGATAGATATTCTTGGAAGAGGTGATGAGGGAACTGCACCGATTGAACTGCTGAATTTGAATTAGTTCTCCTGTCTCTCCTTGGAAGAACTCTCTTTTCTCTGGTGAGCACACCAACTTTACAACCTACATCGATGGACTCTGGATAACTCTGAAACTCTTCTTCTGTGAATACTAACCGTCTCTCAAGAAGTCCCTTGAAGGCAATGTGGCCAATTTGAAGCAGGTGATGACGAATATCTGAACGATTCTCCCTCAATTTGCCTTCATCAATACCTGATGGAATGTGCTTCGATAGGTAATGATCAACCAAAAAGTCAATCATCTCATTGAAGAGCTGGGAAAATGTTTGCAGCTTGGACATTGCCTCTCGGTGCTCTCCATCAAACTCTTTCCACATGATGCACAGCATGGCTGTGTATATGGGGTAGGGGGCCATATTCTCTCTGATCACATCGTTGTTCGATATGAATCGGTTCAGATCTTCAGAGGAAGCTGTGTCTGAATGAAAGAACTTGGTGATGTAGGAAGAGAGGTTTTTAGCAGAGAAACCTTCCACAGCAATGAAAGCAAACACGTTTCTGAGATTGGCATTCTTCCTAATCTCATCTGACCTCCATTGTCGCGATGTGATTAGTACTGTCCCTGACTTGAACATACGATTGGAAGTGATCAGGGCGATTTGCTGATTGCTGTTAAGATCGACAGTAGACTCATCTAGGCCGTCCAGGACAAGAAAGACATCATCATCCGAATTTGATAGGATGTGCTTGTCTAGCTGCTTGGCTGTGACCGGATTATTGTCAGAAAGATACGTCTTCACTATCTCTCCAACAGTCTTTTCCTTTGCCTCGCGAAGAAAGATGACAAGAACCAGTTTGAAATCTTGGTAGCCTTTTCCGTTGATCCAGTCCCAAGCGATCTTGGCGCAGAAAGTGGTCTTCCCCACACTTCCTTCACCTTCCACCAACAAGCGTTTTGGATAGATTCCGTTGACTTTCGTCCTGAGGAGGTCGTCGTAGAGAAGCGGTATCTTGCAATTTGTACCTTTGTCTTCTTCCATCAACGTTAGATTGGTGAAGATTCGGTCAAATTCAAGTAGAAGCTCGCTGTTCAGTGGATTAGCTTGAATCTGACATAGATGAATTGTATAATAGCGTTTGACCTCTTCAGCAACCCGTTGGATTTCCTCTTCTGTCATTGACGGCATGTGATCACCAGCCTGACCTGTGAGGAGATGGTGAAAAAAAACGTTGTCTGTAAAGTTACTTGGAAAAAATGTTACTAGTGTTTAAACGTAAAACAATATCAAAAGCGGCAGCACAAAAAAGTACATAAACCATGAATCACAGAAATGTAATATCAATATACGTTACTTCCCAAATCTCAATTTAAATTTGCGTATGGATCATGATCAGTGGCTGAGAAATCATTATTTCCTAGATAGGGGCTCTCACATTGATTAATGGATTGACATTGTGCCCTGATGTCACTGCCCCAGGGAAGGGTTACTCGAGTCGATGCTAAGATGTCAGGCCTTTTGGTTAATTGGACGGGCGTTAGACCTTCTTCTATTGAGCGAATCTTGCGGTAAGTGTCATATTAAATGTGCATGATCTTGTGCATTTCATAACTAATGAAGAGGAAAACGATTTCTACTTTCAAAAGCTACGCTCCTGGATTGATATGCGTATTATCCATGAACTAATCAAATGCATCTTTCATAATAACTTTCTATTTCCGTGCTTTCGAGACGGAGATTCATCCTTTGTAACTGTTTATACATATGGATATGAAAATCCAAGGCATTTGGGTTACCGTGTATTCTGGAGTTGAAATTAAATGTGCGATTTCCTTACATATTTAGTCTGATCCAAACTCTTGTGGGGCTACTAACGTAATACATTTTTCTAATGAAACTATATTTAGGTCAGTGATGCATGGAAAAAATTACCTTTGAATTTCCCCCCTCACCCTCTCTCTCTCTCTGTGCCCCCTTTCCCCCTCTCTCTCTCTCTCTCTATATATATACAGTGCGTCCCAGAAAAAACGAAACCGAGAAGCAACGAATCAACGATCAGCCATGCATGAAGACTTTTGATAACTCTCTTTGTTGCTAGGGCAAGCAGCCAGTGATACGATTTCGTTTAATCAAATTATGGAAATGCAAGCATTACTTTAAACAAACAGAACTTTGTTATTCCTGGCTCATTTTTCCTGATTCAGGTGTCATATGAAAGGGCAGAAAATGAACTTTCTAGAAATGTAAATTTTTCTTCGAAATTCAGATACCGCTCGCCAAATGACCTTTTGGTTTCCTTCCTTCATATTGCTTTTAATCACTCATGCGTGGAATATGCATCACTTGAGTAGCATCAAATAAAAGAGGAGACTCTAAGCTTGACAAATATGTGCTATTCATGAATTATAGTTGTGATTAAGTTATGATAAAACATCGATACTTCTCGGTTTCGTTTTTTCTGGGACGCACTGTATATATATGTACATATATATGCATATTATATACATTATATGCCTTTCCAATAAAAGTGAGGCCACCCTTAAAGTAAATATTAGATATTCCAATATTCAATGACTCTTCACTTTGCTGCAATGTTTTAATGGAATACGCAATTGTACTTGTAAATATAGCACATAATGCTAAATAATAATAATAGTTATTATAATAGTAATTGAAGTGGGTTCTTGTATAGCGCTTATGTCTAACTTGACACGCTCGACAATTATTACCCCGTCTTTAACATGGCTGCCATTATACTGCTCTAGCATTTCAAGGAATTAATTCCTGCAAGGTACCCACATATCTCACCGAGGTCTAATGTGGCAAATATACATACATTTCTGGCCTACGGACATTAAGGCCGTGGCGGGGCTCGAACCGTCTGGTGACTTATCCACTAAACCGCGACACATCTTAGGCTCATCTTAAACCTTAGCCTCTAAAGTTGCCATAATGGTAACCTTGCTAAAGCCGGGGTAATAATAATATTGTGGAGGCAGTGGAGCACCAGGAGTGTCAAGTTAGACAGCCATAAGCGATATACATGAACCCACTATTATTATTACCTGTTCGTATACTATCAGCAAGCTGTACCAGCTTAATGCTTTCTAACGTGTCGACCAATGTCTCCCTCGCCTTGCTATCATTTACTGTCTTCCGCCATTCGTAAAGCATCTGATAGGTAGCTTGCATGGGGTCGCCCGGCTTTTCTTTCTCAAACCGACTTAGTATAACCTCAGAGAATCTTAAGGCTTTTCCGACATTCCTGAAATCTGATTGATCCATACCTTCGGCAAGGAGATAGAGCTCGAGCTCGGTCAGACTTCCTAGGCTAAATTATAGACATAAGAAGAATGATTAATTTCATATAGCGCTTATAGATATTTGCGAGATTTTGTATCAAAAGAAGTTTCATTTTGCCCCTTGGACTTGCGAATACCCTGTTTTAATATATTGAATTAAAATATATTACAGCATTGCCTGTAATGCAGGTACTAGAAGGGGGAAAATGCAAAATCTAACGACATGCACCTTTTAAACATAACGAGAATATGCAAAACTTCTTCCCTTTTGATTTCATTCATCAAATATAACGATTAATTTTACCAGCAAACTAAATGACTCGTATTCTACTAGAATTGAAACCCGACGGTGGGTTTAAGAGTTTGTTCAGAATCAGGTTTAACAAAGAAAATTAGTCTAATTAAGTTGTCCTTCATTAAACGTCATCATAGACTCGGATTCAGGCTCAGTAGAATATGAAACAATGGATTTTAATGTTCCAAAGATGCTCTTTCATGCTGCTTACTTATAATTTGGACCAGGGTTTCGTTCTACGTCACCGGATCTCAATAGGAGTATGTTGGTCATGTCTGAACAGTCATTTCCTTTGATTGCATCTGCTCCACCGGTGGTTGTCCCTGATCGGAGGACCGGATAGGTCGGGGATCCGTGATTCTCCGTTACTTCCTGAGAACGAAGGGAAAATTACGAATACAAGACACACTTTTAACTCTGTAAACTATGAACAAGCCATACTGAGATAATATCCTTGTCGCACATTATATTTCTGGCGGTTTTTTTTTATCAGTGGTTTCTAGTTTATTTTAACATTTCTAATACAACAAATAGCACAGACAGGTGATAGAAGGGTGTTCATGTAGCCATTGGACAAGATGACTCATTATATTCTGTAAATTCCTCAATGAAATTGATGGACAGAAGACAATTTTCAGAAGAATAATTAGACGTTATTTGTCAAAATACATGCAGAATCACGTGAGATTAAGAATTCTGTGAAAGGGTAAAGGACACTTTTACCAATGATTATAGTACAACGAACGTCAAATTTCCACAGCAATTGAAATAATCAAACTGTCCTCTCTAAAAACATCTCATATAGCTCCAATTTTGCTAGTTACATGTCCCGTTTAAAAAACAATTTTACACAAAGAGTTGTCATTTACATTTTTCGTGTTTGTTTTGTTCTTTTCTTCGTATGTCAGTTTTTTTTTTCTATAACAAAAAAATGGGATGGGGTGGTTCTGGGAATGTACATATAAATATAAATCATACCCTAATAGATGGTGTTGTTTGCTCGGTGTTTCTCGTTGTATCTTGCCTGGGTTTAAGTGACAAGCCCGATGATTGGTCCTCTATCCCCGACGGTGCAGAGTTTGATGTCTCCCCGTCGTCTTTTTGGATACGATCTGTCTCACCCGCGATGGATACAGGTACATGTGAGTACGACTCTGATGTGACTACTTCATGTTGGTCTGTTTTTCGTATTTGGACGGAATTAGGGGGATTAATGGTAATGTGTCTATTGTCCAATTCGTCTTCTACACAGGGTCGGGGAACTGGAATTTGCTCATCAGTGGTATCAGGGACAGGGTTGACCTTATTTGCCGTTGGAGAACCATTGTTTTCAGCACACGGAGACTCACAGTGAGAGACATCATTCTGACCGGGGTTTGTTACATCACATAGGAATCCTCTCTCCGTGACAGTATCAAACTCTGGACCGTAACATTGTGACCGAGTCTGACAATTAGCATTACATCTGCTATTGCTGACGTCACATGAAGATCCTGTTTGAGCGGTACTAAGGTTGGCATTGTGAGAAGACGCGGGACGACGGGCCGTGTTCTCTGAAGAATTATTGGCATCAAGTGAAGAGCCAGTGCGAGATGAGATGTTACACTCAGGATTCTCGTTTTCTTTGGGTGGCTCAGCATTCTTGTTTTGTTTTATCAAGTTGTGAAGTTTCCTCCAAAAGTAGTTGTAGTCATATTCTTTCCTCCGACGGCGCATGAACGTGCCGATCCTGACACGCCATTCACCAAGAGACACAGGCATGGTGACATCAGGATACTGTGTTAATAAAGAGGGGAAAATATTAATGCAGAGTAAATTCGTGAGACGGGCAACATGACTTTGTATCGGATTTATCTTAACATGCCATGTAGGGAAAATGTATTCGTTTTAGATTGCATTATATCTCATCTTGGTACCAATTTGGAAAAATGTAATGCATGGTGCTTCAACGCAAATTTGCACCGCTCTTTACATTCTGGAAGATTCTGGTACAATTCACATCCAGTGAGCAAACCCGGACAACTACCACCGGGAAAACTACCCATTATAGAGGTCCTTTAACAATACAGTTATTATTTGGGTATAGTTCGCTGTTCGCGTTATGTTAATGTTAATCTGGGGATAGCTTTTGCCAGACGATGTATGAAAAGGTATGTAGTTAAAGAGACAGAGTTATAATGGAGCGTGTGTGGGGAGGGGGGTCTGGCTGCACTGTTGTGTCGGCCTGCCTTTAAGATTTGGAACAACGTAAAATCATTCAATGATTGTTCTTTTTAGGCCTGAGTCGGTACGGTCGGTCACACCGGGTCCAGACCGTTGCCGTCGGGTCCCGGTTTTGTTTTTTGGAAACCGACGCCCCGAAAAAAATAATGAAATATATAAGAAATTGCAGTATTGCACACCACAAAAATTTATCCACCTTAAAATTCTTGCGTATTGAATTTTTACCAATTTGTATTTCATATTCTAGCTCATCCTAAATAGCTCCGAACTGCCGATATAAATATGGGTTGCATGGCAGTTCGCTGTTCGCAGTATGGGGTTGTTGTTGCCAGCGCAGCTAGTGAGCAATTAAGCTAGCCACTGGCCCGGGTGTCTAGTCTCAGCAGGATGAATAAATCAGGTTAGGTAAAAAAAAACATTAGTGTTAGAATAATAAAACGGCTTTCTAAAAAATTCTTCTTTACAACAGATGGATCGAATATTTTTGTTAAGACAAAGTAAACATTTTCTTCTTAATTTAAACACCGCATGCTTCTTTTAAAAGCTGATAATTACTTAGTAATCACCACAAGTTTCAATACTGAAAGCTGTTGCAAGGCAAGTTCGGACTTGTCACGGAAGGAATGTGCAATACACTCCATTAGCTATATAAATGCGTGCCAAAACTTTTTTTGATTTGTTTGTCTGATTTTTCTGCTTTTATTGAAAGTAAGTTATTTTTGGAGTGGACTTGCCCTTTAATGTGTTAAGATTTGCATTTAATAATCTGTGAAAAAGACGATATATGACTGTTGGGTCGGGGTAATTAGTTTAGATTATCCCCTATAACAACATCAGAATTAAATCAATACAATAAAAATCAAAGACGATTTGTTACCTTTCATTCGTGGTTTATTACTATCTCGATCAACACTTGGAATTAGCATGCATACAGTATCCCAAAAATCTCTCATTTGCATATTCGTAACATATCTCCCCCCATAAAAGAAAGGTTCTATCAGTAATTAGAACTTTCTTCTGAACAATAATAAGATCTAAAGGCAAGGTTGAAACACGTCTCTACACATCACACATAATGAATATATGAGCGTAATGAGCATGCGGGATAAATGAAACAGTGAATATTCAGCGAAGGCGCCGATATCCTACATGCGCACAACCATGATGCATATTTCACGCATGAGTGATTAAGAGCAATTTGAAGGAAGGAAACCAAAAAGTCATTTGGCGGGCGGTATCTGAATTTCCAAGAAAATTTCACATTTCTAGAAAGTTCATTTTCTGCCCTTTCATATGACACCTCAATCAGGAAAGATGAGCCAGGAATAACAAAGTTCCATTTGTTTGAAGTAATGCTTGCATTCCCATAATTTGATTAAACGAAATCATTTTCAATGGCTGCCTGCCGTAGCAACAAAGAGAGTTATCAAAAGTATTCATGCATGGCTGATCGTCAACGAAACAGAGTCTTCTTTCTGTGTTGTTAGGGCAGGCAGCCAGTGAAAACATATTTGTTTGATAAAATTATGGGAATGCAAGCATTACTTTAAACAAGCAGAACTTTGTTATTCCTGGCTCATTTTTCCTGATTCAGGATACCTAGATTTTGTCATCCCTTACTTGATCACTTCTTTTTGTTTCATTGTGATCATTCATTTCACGTTCTTGCATGCTAACTGCTGCTATGCGCACAAAGCCACTAGGCTGTGTAATTTCTTGTTCAAGATTTTTGTCTTTAAGCCTTGTACATCGAGTCTTAAGGTGGCCCTCTTTCTTACAGTATGCACAGAAAAGCCTGCCTTCAGTTCTAACACCACTATTCTGATTAGTGCCGGTATAACTTGACTTCCTCTGAGTGGTAGGTGACCTAGATTGGTTCCTACGCCTATTAAGTGGTGACCTACTCCCTTTATGTGGCGATTCCTACCCATCTGCCAACATGGCAGCCTTTCTCACGTCACTAACTACATGTACATTATCATTGACGTATGTCCTAACCTCTTGAGACATACATCTTTTAAAGGCCAGGTTCATTGAAATTTGGAAAAAAGGCAAATCACACCTTTACAGATTGCTGAGAACATTAACAAAATGACTAAAGTACTTTTAAAGCCCTCACTATTGTGAGGAATAAATTAATTGCAATTTTGATACCCTTTCCAAAACCCACTCACAAAGTGAAATGACGGCGTTATTTACATGCGATAAAATGACGTCACATTATGAACAACCTGCAATCACACATTCGGGACAATGTTGGATACCCATTGCAATTTTTAGATATGGGTTAACGTTGTTTGTATATTTACCGCCAGTTGTGATATTTCCTTTATTTTAGGCACTTTGAATGAGATACACTGAATAAATAATACTTTCTACAAATGTGTATTCGATTTTTATGTTATTTACCGTCACATTTGACCATAAAAATCGGGAAAATAATCACATATTCTGAGGGCAGCTCAGCGTGTATGTGTCGGATCTGGGAGTGCCTAGGACATTTTGCATGCTGAACTAACGACTCTTCTGGGGCAAAATATGCGACAAGTTTACATATAATTGTCCAAATATTCATTACGAAAATGTCTGATTAGGCCGATTAGTTTAGATTTTTGATAGATAAATGGGGAAAGTGGAAGTCGAGAGAAGACTTAGATCAGTCCGGTTCGCGATTCACAGCTAGCTCGATCAAGCGCCGGGCCGGCTGGCCTGGCTGTGATATGCGGGCTCATGTAGATACGCAGCGACTGCGGCTGCCCCGACAGCTTGTGCTTGTCCATCGACTTCGCAAAATCTTCCAGATCTTCTTCTAGGTCTAGATCTCCCAAATCTCCATTGTCGTTGTCGCTGTCCGAGGTACTTCCTTCTTCTATCTCCTCAAAACTCAAATCAAGTATGTTTTCGTCCATATCGATATTTTCAGGGTGACTTTGATGAAGGTAAACAACGTTGGGTAAGAATGGGTACGGTCCTCAAGAGTCAATGCAATACATGTGAATTGCACGCAAACTGCATCGCGCACCGATCAGCTGAGCGGCCCATTGTATTAATTGTTCATTGTGCTACGTCACTCAAAAATCAGCTGACTTACGATGTTTTCGGGTCTCGAGTGGGGTGATATTTCGTCAAGTTTAATCAACTTTTATAATTTTCGCACGAATTTACAAGTTATACAAATGTGATAGTTTTACTCAGTGTAATGTTCTGATTACAATGATACCAAATTCAGTCGATTTCAAAATCAATGAACCTGGCCTTTAAGCTCATCAATGAGGCTGAGCATAATCTCTCTAAGAGAATCATATGTGGCTTCTATTTTCAAAGATCTGATCCACTGATCGAAGGCAACTTCTTTTCTACGAGCAAACTCTACACAGAAACCTCTGACGATAGGCTTCTGGAATCAACTCAAATGAATGAAGAATAGCATCCTTCATTGTCCAATAATCAAATGCCTGCTCATAACTCAGTGCAGACACAACCGACTGAGCCTTACCAGAAATCACTTGTTGGATGAGCAATGCCCATTCATTTTCCGGTCACTCCATCCTCTTGGCGACCCTCTCAAACATACGAAAAAATGAATCTAACTCTATAAATCTATCTAGGAACAAGCTTAACCCTAGCAGAGAACCCAGCTTCCATTGACCTCCTGTCTCTCTCACCAGACTGACTGCCATGAGAAGTCATTACATTATGACGCATCATTTCAAATTCCAACCTCTTTCGTTCCACTTCTCTCTCATGCTCAGCAGCCTTTAGTTTATCTCTTCTCTCCTCTAGCTCAATCTGAGCAAACTCAAGGTTAACCTCGTCACTGGTACTAGTGGTATTTTTATCGTGGTTACTAGTACTATAGGTACCATCATTATTATTAATTGTAGGCGCGTCCGCCCGGGCCGCGCCGTCGCAGCGCTCAGCCCTCCATGGGCTGTAATTGCATCAACCATTTCTGCCTTGCTTTTGCGACCAGCTAAATTTACCGATAGCTTTGCTCCTACAGCTGTCAAATCAACCTTTCGTAGCTGATGCAACCGGCCAATAGTCAATTCCTGACTCAAAAACTGTTCAACATCAAAGTCAGCGATGGTATAAATCTAGTCTGTGTTAGTTACACAAGACAAGTTTCACAAAGTACATGTAGGTCAATTGTCCTGACGACTGTAAGGAAAATCCAACAAACAAAATGTCGAATGTGAATCAACACAAATGATAGTCCAACAACAGACCAAACAACGAAATTGATCAACAGACCAAGCAGACAAAATTGATTAAGCATCAACTGATCACAAATTCTGTGAAATTGCTATCCATGTAGCTATGCAGTAGAGGGTTCTGATGAGACTCACACTTCACAACTCAAGCAAAATTTTGTTAGACTTCAAATATAGCACACACACGTACACACACATGGAAATAATTTCCAGAAATTCCAGTACCCACAGTCCCACACTACATCAGATATGTGTAGTACACTAGATTGCATGCAAACAACTAATCTAGACCATTACCCTAGAAGTAGAAACGAAGCCGAAGCAAAGTTAAAAGTCAAATCCGACTAAACTTTTTCAAAGACTGCCATGCAATTTACAGCCAACAGGCAAAACCAGGACCAGAATACCAGACAACCGCAGCAGATGTGCAGTGAATTTCATACCAATGAGACAGTCTACATCTAAGGGGCATGTATCCCAGACAAGACTTGAGCTATCATGCAGTACAAAACAAAAACAAACGGTGTAGGCCTAGCCCTAGGCCTAGTAGTAGTATGGACGCTACTAGACCGAAAGCTTCAGTCTCTGATATCGACGGTTGTTCCGCTGAGATTGCATCTGGCTCCTCTGACCGCCTCTATACATAGACTGAAGTACGTCAATGGAGTAGTGTGGGAAACGAATGGTTCAGTTCGGCGGACCGCGATGAATGAGATATGCAACGAGTTTTTCACTCTTTACGTCTTCATATATCCACTTTGGCTGCAATTTTACACTGAATTTTATTAAAAATTAAAAATAACACAGAAATATCTACTTTGACTTACGATAGCTTGCTCATTTAGATCCTATATTAATGATTAATCCGAGAAAGTCTTGTAGTCAACAAGATTTGTTGTCAGCCATCTTGGTTTAAGTTGATGAATATTCATTTTTCTTTTCGAACATCCAATAGCTACGTATGAGTCAGCCCGGCTTGAGCCGGTGATGTTTGAATATTCATAAGCCCAATATCAAACACGTGCTCTGATTGGCCATTGGGCTTGTTTTGGTCGGTTGACCCGAAATATATCGGGCGGGTCATGTCATAGATTACCAGTTCGAATGCATGAGCGTACCGTTTCCTTGGTTCTGAGATAAAAATTGGATAACTCATATACGTAAGTCTGTAAATTTCGCATTTAGAAATAAGTCATTAAAAAATTGATAACTGTACATAGGAGAAAAATAGACATAGTATTTTTGTATCTGATTTATAAATCATAAAATTAGATCTAGATCTAGACTCTAAATAAAGAAAATCGTGGGAGAAAGTTTTTGACCTTAAACTTAAAGCAGGCCAAAATTAGACAGAAATAACCGTCTGGTATGGGTCATTCTTTAATAAAACTGACATTTGTTGACATTCCCCATACACAGACGGTACCCCGTACGCCTCGCACCACGGGGAGAGATTGAGCTGTGGCCCTTTGGTCCCAAAAACTTTCTCCCACGATTTTCTTTATTTAGTGTGTGTGTGTGTATTGGGTTTTTACAGACGTGTATCAATCAGATATGATTATTTACGTCTGGGGACCGACCTTTAACGTCACCATCCGAAAGACGTGACTCAGTTTTGAATCTGCGTCCTTGGCTGAATCAGTTTGTAACTTCCACTGTTAGCTGGATTACAGGCGCATGCCACAACGCCTAGATCTAATTTTCTGATTTATAAATCAGATACAAAAATACTATGTCTATTTTTCTCCTATGTACAGTTATCAATTTTTTAATGACTTATTTCTAAATGCGAAATTTACGGACTTACGTATATGAGTTATCCAATTTTTATCTCAGAACCAAGGAAACATGCATTCCAACTGGTAATCTATGACATGACCCGCCGATATATTTCCGGGTCAACCGACCAAAACAAGCCCAATGGCCAATCAGAGCACGTGTTTGATATTGGGCTTATGAATATTCAAACATCACCGGCTCAAGCCGGGCTGACTCATACGTAGCTATTGGACGTTCGAAAAGAAAAATGAATATTCATCAACTTAAACCAAGATGACTGACAACAAAATCTTGTTGACTACAAGACTTTCTCGGATTAATCATTAATATAGGATCTAAATGAGCAAGCTATCGTAAGTCAAAGTAGATATTTCTGTGTTATTTTTAATTTTTAATAAGTTTCTGTGTAAAATTGCAGCCAAAGTGGATAGACCCTATATGAAGACGTAAAGTAAAGAGTGAAAAACTCGTTGCATATCTCATTCATCGCGGTCTGGCCGAACTGAACCATTCGTTCCCCACACTACCCCATTGACGTACTTCAGTCTATGTATTGATGTAGATTTGGCCTACAAACCTTAATCTATAGACCCTATATGTGAATATAGAACTCACAAGAAAGCAGAATAACGGCACTTACCTACATGTAAATAACTGTGTGTGTATTCAGCAGTGCTTCAGCCTTAAGGTTCTTGCAGTATTCAACTCTGGGGTTCCGTGAGCGGACTAGCGCCCCCTTGTGTTGGAGTCTTGTGGGGGTGGGGTACTTTCTACTACATTCCCCGTTTTGAAAAACCCGGGCCCAACCTAAATAAGCCCGGGGAAAATCCCGTCCCAAAACCAAAAAAGAATATATATCCCTCCTGTGTGGCACCTGAAAATTCTACCCCTGAGGCATATATAAAAAATACCAAACGAGACCCTGGAAAAACGAGTAAGACGCGGGGTAAACACATACCAAAATTTACCCTATTAATTAGGCCTGAGTCGAAACGGTTCCCCGCCCGGTCCCCGACCGTCACGCCGAAACCCGGGTTTGAATATTCGAGTTTCGGGTTTTCAAAATTAAATTTCACACTGATATTCTGAAATAACTAGGCCTGAGTCATTACGGTTTTTTTGCTAAACGTTTAACCGTCAATTTTAAACGGGCGGTTTCGTTTAACCGTTATGAAAATACACGTATTTTTACATGTATGTAAATTCTCAAGTATTAAGTCATTTCGAACAAGACATATCATGTAATCATGTTCATGAAAAGAGGCTTAAAATGGAACTAAAAAACGAGACTTCGTTGCCGATACGGAGGTCTAAAAACAATAATTAATAGCTTGACTTTGTTGCCGATACGGAGGTCTAAAAACAATATTTAATGGCTTGACTTTGTTGCCGATACGGAGATCTCAAAACAATAATTAATGGCGGGACTTCGTTGCCGATACGGAGGTCTACAAACAATAATTATTGGCTTGACTTTGTTGCCGCTACGGAGGTCTAAAACAATAATTATTGGCGGGATTTTGTTGCCGATACGGAGGTCTAAAAACAATAATTATTGGCGGGACTTTGTTGCCGATACGGAGGTCTAAAAACAATAATTAATGGCTTGACTTTGTTGCCGATACGGAGGTCTACAAACAATAATTAATGGCTTGACTTTGTTGCCGATACGGAGATCTCAAAACAATAATTAACGGCGGGACTTTGTTGCCGATACGGAGGTCTACAAATAATAATTATTGGCTTGACTTTGTTGCCGCTACGGAGGTCTAAAACAATAATTATTGGCGGGACTTTGTTGCCGATACGGAGGTCTAAAAACAATAATTAATGGCGGGACTTTGTTGCCGATACGGAGGTCTACAAACAATAATTAATGGCGGGAGTTTGTTGCCGATACGGAGGTCTACAAACAATAATTATTGGCTTGACTTTGTTGCCGCTACGGAGGTCTAAAACAATAATTATTGGCGGGACTTTGTTGCCGATACGGAGGTCTAAAAACAATAATTAATGGCGGGACTTTGTTGCCGATACGGAGGTCTAAAAACAATAATTATTGGCTTGACTTTGTTGCCGCTACGGAGGTCTAAAACAATAATTATTGGCTTGACTTTGTTGCCGATACGGAGGTTTAAAAACAATAATTAATGGCGGGACTTTGTTGCCGATATGGAGGTCTAAAAACAATAATTAATTGCTTGACTTTGTTGCCGATACGGAGGTCTACAAACAATAATTATTGGCGGGACTTTGTTGCCGATACGGAGGTCTAAAAACAATAATTAATGGCGGGACTTTGTTGCCGATACGGAGGTCTAAAAACAATAATTATTGGCGGGACTTTGTTGCCGATACGGAGATCTCAAAACAATAATTAATGGCGGGACTTTGTTGCCGATACGGAGGTCTACAAACAATAATTATTGGCTTGACTTTGTTGCCGCTACGGAGGTCTAAAACAATAATTATTGGCGGGACTTTGTTGCCCTTACGGAGGTCTAAAAACAATAATTAATGGCTTGACTTTGTTGCCGATACGGAGGTCTAAAACAATAATTATTGGCGGGACTTTGTTGCCGATACGGAGGTCTAAAAACAATAATAATGGCTTGACTTTGTTGCCGATACGGAGGTCTAAAACAATAATTAATGGCTTGACTTTGTTGCCGATACGGAGGTCTAAAAACAATAATTAATGGCTTGACTTTGTTGCCGATACGGAGGTCTAAAAACAATAATTATTGGCTGGACTTTGTTGCCGATACGGAGGTCTAAAAACAATAATTAATGGCTTGACTTTGTTGCCGATACGGAGGTCTAAAAACAATAATTATTGGCGGGACTTTGTTGCCGATACGGAGGTCTAAAAACATTAATTAATGGCGGGACTTTGTTGCCGATACGGAGGTCTAAAAACAAGAATTAATGGCGGGATTTTGTTGCCGATACGGAGGTCTACAAACAATAATTATTGGCGGGACTTTGTTGCCGATACGGAGGTCTAAAAACAATAATTATTGGCGCGACTTTGTTGCCGATACGGAGGTCTAAAAACAATAATTAATGGCTTGACTTTGTTGCCGATACGGAGGTCTAAAAACAATAATTATTGGCTGGACTTTGTTGCCGATACGGAGGTCTAAAAACAATAATTAATGGCTTGACTTTGTTGCCGATACGGAGGTCTAAAAACAATAATTATTGGCGGGACTTTGTTGCCGATACGGAGGTCTAAAACATTAATTAATGGCGGGACTTTGTTGCCGATACGGAGGTCTAAAAACAAGAATTAATGGCGGGATTTTGTTGCCGATACGGAGGTCTACAAACAATAATTATTGGCGGGACTTTGTTGCCGATACGGAGGTCTAAAAACAATAATTATTGGCGCGACTTTGTTGCCGATACGGAGGTCTAAAAACAATAATTAATGGCTTGACTTTGTTGCCGATACGGAGGTCTAAAACAATAATTATTGGCGGGACTTTGTTGCCGATACGGAGGGCTGAAAACAAATGAATCGGCGTCAATGTGCCGATGCAAATATGAACAAAATATTAAGGACAAAAGCAAAAACAACACGCATGTAACAACTGCAAGAAAATAACGGTTAAACGGAGCGAGAAATGCTAAACGGTTTTGATGAATGCGGTCGTTTAACCGTCGGTTAAACGTTTTGACTCAGGCTTAGAAATAACGAACTAAAAATATGCAATTCCCAAACTTATATTTCAATTTAATTAAATAATATGCTTAAGAAATAAATGGATACCGTTTCAGTTGACGGTAGGCCTTTTTATCGCTCTAAAATTGAGGCTGCAAGGAAGGAATCGCCACACTTCGCGGTACCGAGTGCGTTCAGAAACTGAAGTCAAAATATGATCCACTGAAGACTGAGCAAGTTACGCAAGTACACACACAAGACCAAAATGTTGATCAGACTATTGAATTAAATCGTAATACTTATAGGCATTGATTTAATTATCAAAATATATCCACAACATAATGGTTTACCCTTGATATTATGACGAAGGAAAATAAATTAAAGCTCTTGAAATAACATCGAAGTGCCTTTCGTTCGTTCTAAAAATGCGTGTATAACGGCAAGCTGAAGTTAGGAGTCAAGTTTTTCAAGCCCGTACCGTCGTCACGAATGCAGAGGGAAGTACGAACTGATCTGAACAATAAGCATTAAACCAATTAAAAAACATCACATCACCCTCTTAAGGGATAAACGTTCAACAAATTACCGTAAAATAATAATTTCCTTTGACAAATAATACTATAGATATTCATGATATCTCAAAGAAATAACGATATTTCATGAGCTACGAGTTCAGCTATAGCCATCATTTTGAAATGAGACGTAATTGTCATGCAGCACAGTAGACTGTAGAGGGCAGCATGCAGCAGAGGGAAAAAATCGCGGGCCTTATAGATCACGTGATATTTTCCTCTCTGCTGCATGCTGCCCTCTACAGTCTACTGCGCTGCATGACAATTACGTCTCATTTCAAAATGATGGCTAGCTGAACTCGATATCGAGTACGTAGCTCATGAAATATCATTATTTATGTAAGATATTATGAATATCTATAGTATTGTTTGTCAAAGCAAATTATTATTTAACGGTAATTTGTCGTGCTGTAGATCCCTTAAAGTGAGTTACGTGATGTTTTTTAATTGGTTTAATGCTTATTGTTCAGATCAGTTCGTACTTAGTCTGCATTCATGACGGTACGGGCTTGAAAAACTTGACTCCTAACTTCAGCTTGCCGTTATACACGCATTTTTAGAACGAACGAAAGGCACTTCGATGTTATTTCAAGAGCTTTAATTTATTTTCCTTCATCATAATATCAAGGGTAAACCATTATTTTGTGGATATTTTGACAATTAAATTAATGCCTATTACGATTTAATTTTAATATTCTGATCAGCATTTTGGTCTTGTGTGTGGTACTATCGTAACTTGCTCGGTCTTCAGTGGGTCATATTTTGACTTCGTTTGTGAACGCGCTATAGGTACCGCGAAGCATGATTCCTTCCATAATTTTGCAGCCTCAATTTTAGAGCAATAAAAAGACCTACCGTCAACCGAAACGATATCCATTTAGTTTTTAAAGCATATTTATTTAATTATATTGATTATTTAATTGTTTTGAAAGCAGTAACTGTCTTTTCCCGTCGCATTATTTAGAACAGCAACTTAATCTTGACTTCCGCCGCTGCATGCACGCGATTTTTAGTATGGTGAAAATTCCTGTTCGGGTACCCGGTCCCCGCCCGAAATTTTCAAGTCAAACCCGGGTTCGGCAAAACCCGTGATGACTCAGGCCTACTATTAATTTATAGCAAATCACAGCGAGCAGCTTAGCCCAACGCACAGGACCGCACGAGATACCAATGCGTATTAAGGGCAGCTGTGCTCGCCGCGACAAAATCACAGACT
Organism: Mesocentrotus franciscanus; assembly: GCA_037976565.1. Lineage (NCBI taxonomy): Eukaryota > Metazoa > Echinodermata > Echinoidea > Camarodonta > Strongylocentrotidae > Mesocentrotus > Mesocentrotus franciscanus. The sequence goes on along the minus strand of CP137671.1, from coordinate 17,146,585 downwards.
AAAAATCACCCGCAAAAGCAGGTAAAGAATTTGCTCGCAGCGCCAATGATGTAGATTTGGCCTACAAACCTTAATCTACATATAGTATGTGAATAGAACTCACAAGAAAGCAGAATAACGGCACTTACCTAAATAACTGTGTGTGTATTCAGCAGTGCTTCAGCCTTTAGGTTCTTGCAGTATTCAAACTCTGGGGTTCCGTGAGCGGACTAGCGCCCCCTTGTGTTGGAGTCTTGTGGGGGGGGGGGTACTTTCTACTACAGACTACAGTATAGAGGCGGTCAGAGGAGCCAGATGCAATCTCAGCGGAACAACTGTCGATATCAGAGACTGAAGCTTTCGGTCTAGCCAAAATCGGCTCAATATCTCCCCCCGGTGCGAGCCGTATGGGGTACCGTCTGTGTATGGGGAATGTCAACAAATGTCAGTTTTATTAAAGAATGACCCATACCAGACGGTTATTTCTGTCTAGGACGCTACATATATTATAAGTACAGGCGCGGCGGCTACAGACCGTCAGCATCGTCAACAACAGTCACTAAATGTGTGTGAGGACTACACCAAAACCCATGAATGGGACAACAGGCAAACTCCAAACGATACGCATTTCGGATCGGAAAAGCAACAAAACAGCATATGTTACTATATCTAGCTCTTGAGACAAGCCCCCAATCTGTTGGGTCGGGTTAATTAGTTTAGATTATCCCCTATAACAACATCGGAATTAAATCAATACAATAAAAATCAAGACGATTTGTTACCTTTCATCCGTGGCTTATTACTGTAGTAGGAGTTACCCCCACCCCCCCACAAGCCTCCACCACAAGGGGGCGCTAGTCCTCTCACTGAGCCCGACAGACCAGAGTTGAATACACTGCACAAGCCTGAAGCTGGACAATTGGACAAGATCCTCAGTATTTCAGGTAAGTGCTGTTTTCGGCTTTCTAGTGAGTCATATAGATTCACATCCATGTAGATAACGGTTTGTAGGCCAAATCTACATTATTGGCGCTGCGAGCATAACCTTTTCCTGCTTTTTGCGGGTTATTTTTCATCTGTGATTTTGGCACAGCGAGCACAGCTGCCCTACTACGCATTGGCATTTAGTGCGGTCCTGTGCGTAGGGCTAAGCTGCTCGCTGTGAATTTGCTACCAATTAATAGGGTAAATTTCGTATTATTGTCTCGGGCAGGGTGGGCTAGTCTGCCTTGCCTATTTTGACATTTTGGCTTAACTTTAGAATACCCCACCATAACGTAGTATGTCCGTTGGTCCGCCAACGCGCCAACGTAACAATTAGTGTAGTCCCGTCCTTTAGTATTCGTGACCAGTTTCTGCAATTGCCAACGCATCGACTCGAGAATGCTAATGTGCTTATTTTTTATGCTTTCACTACTTGCTCTGGTCTCTTACACATCAAAGTATCTTATTTATAGTGTGTTGAATATGTGCACACGTTATTTCTAATGATTTACCCTTGATATCGCTTGAAAATCGTCAGAAATCAATGTAATTACCGTCGGAAAGTAAAGAAAATCTAGACGGGAACTTATGGTGTCCTCTAGATGGCAAACAACGTTGGGTTGAGAACTTATGGTGTCCTTTTATTGGCGTTGGCGCGTTGGCACGTTGGCCCGTCCATCATTGGCAAAATAAGGAATATACAATTAATTTACATTAATCTCTAGGCACGTTGGCGCGTTCGCACGATGGCGATTTACAATTGTCTTTCTTTTAAAGTACGAGGTTGTTTTAAATTACTACAATATGAAATGATTGGAATATCACGTTTACTTTATGATTTCATTGTTAGAACGTTGGCACGTTGGCACGATATCGATGGCGATTTACATTCAAGACTTCCTAACTTAGGCCTAAAAAAAAAAGATGTGAATATCTACGTTCGGCTTTTTAAAATTTTCTTTTTTCACCGTTTTTAAATATTTTTTTATAATGAATAAAAAGTATGTATTTTATTTGTTTAAATGGGATATAAATGCATAAAATCATCAAATTATTCCCAAATTCTCACTCGTCGTCTGCCCTAGTTTCTAAATCCTGCTATAGCGTAAACATGCAAGTATAGACCCCAGCCTGATCGTGTACGTGTATATACCATTACCGCACTGCACCAGCTAGAAACCAGGGAGATTTTGGCGACGTTCCGGTTTTGAATTTTTGGAAGACGGTCGCTGTTTAGAGTTTTCTAAGGAAAGGCTCACAACACTTTATTCATGACACATTTTGAAGGCACTAAAAAACAAGGAAAATTAAAAAAGATTTCCGACCGACCGACCCATGTTTTGGCACCTAAAGGGAATACAACATGTTTTTTTAGGCCTTATCTTGGAATGTTGTCACGATCGATGGCGATTTACAATTGTCTTCCTGTGGTGTCCTCTAATTGCCAAATAAAGATATATATGTCTTTGCATTATACAACATATGTATTTGATTTTCTTTTTGTTTTTGTTATTTTCATTATTTTAATCGGCTAATAAAGATATGTCTTAGGATTATCATGTTGTTGTTTTTCTTCTTGTTATTATATTTTCATTATTGTTATAAATAGTAATATTATAAATCGCTTTATATATCCTGAGACAAATTTATAGGAAATATATAATATATGGTACAGGGTGTACAAGCATTTCAATAGATCATGTAGACTCATAGCTGAGTTTCCTCCGCCGGTCGGCAGATTACCGCCAATTTCAATACAGGATATAAATTTTAAAAATGAAAAATCAAATATAGCAGCAATTTCCCTCTCATGAAAACAATGTGCTATTTTTGAGAAAATTGAAAAAGTGTGGAGGGGGTTGTGCCCCCCCCCCATTTTTCAAGCGCCACGTTCCTCTGTATGTTTGCAATATGATAGATTAACATCAAATTAATTAATTCAAAATATGCATAAAATTAAAAGATGCGAGACTAAAGTAGAAATAGATGTTACATTTGTTTTAGTATAGTTTAATTATCAATTACAGAAGATTAATATGACGAAATTGAAGTAGAATTAAATGTTGAAATTGTTTTTAGTTCATCAAAAATAATAGATTAGTATAAAATTAGTGGAGGCTCCGGTTGTCGATCCTAGGGTGACGGGACCCAGTGTCGGGACCCGTGTCCTAGGGTGACGCGGGACCCGGTGTCCTAGGGTGACGCGACCCGGTGTCCTAGGTAGGGTTAGGGTTAGAGTTAGGGTAACGCAAACTCGGTGTCCTAGGGTGACGGGACCCGGTGTCCTAGGGTGACGGGACCCGGTGTCCTAGGGTGACGGGACCCGGTGTCCTAGGGTGACGGGACCAGGTGTCCTAGGGTTAGGGTTAGAGTTAGGGTAACACAAACGCTGTTGTCCTAAGGTGACGCGACCCGTGTCCTAGGGTTAGGGTTAGGGTTAGAGTTAGGGTAACGCAAACTCCGGTGTCCTAGGGTGACGCGGGACCCGGTGTCCTAGGGTGCGGCGACCCGGTGTCCTAGGGTTAGGGTTAGGTTAGAGTTAGGTTAGCAAAACTCCGGTGTCCTAGGGTGACGGCGGGACCCGGTGTCCTAGGGTGACACGCGACCCGGTGTCCTAGGGTGACGCGGACTCGGTGTCCTAGGGTTAGGGTTAGGGTTAGAGTTAGGGTAAGCGCAAACTCCGGTGTCCTAGGGTGACGGGACCCGGTGTCCTAGGGTGACGCGGACTCGGTGTCCTAGGTTGACGCGGACCGGTGTCCTAGGGTTAGAGTTAGGTGCGCAAACTCCGGTGTCCTAGGGTGACGCGACCCGGTGTCCTAGGGTGACGACCCGGTGTCCTAGGGTGACGGGACCCGGTGTCCTAGGGTGACGCGACCCGGTGTCCTAGGGTGAGCGGGACTCGGTGTCCTAGGGTTAGGGTTAGAGTTAAGGTGCGCAAACTCCGGTGTCCTAGGGTGACGCGGGACCCGGTGTCCTAGGGTGACGGGACTCGGTGTCCTAGGGTGACGAGACCAGGTGTCCTAGGGTTAGGTTAGGGTTAGAGTTAGGGTAACGCAAACTCCGGTGTCGTAGGGTGACGGGAACCGGTGTCCTAGGGTGACGGGACCCGGTGTCCTAGGGTGACGGAACCTGGTGTCCTAGGGTAACATAGGACAGTTGTTCTCATGTTATACATTTTCAACAAATATAATTTCTAATACTGTAATACAGAAATAAATGATGTCTTTTCATTTCTCAGCCACGACTTTTCATCATGCATAGACAACATTAATTAATGATTCAAAATTTGTTTCCATCATCTAAATCTTGGCGCATGATTCATGTACCTTCACCTCTACAGTGATACATCACACTTCACAGGTAAAAACACCCTTTTTGTAGTAAAAGAAGAAGATGGGCTCCCTCCTGGCGCTCAAGGGGGTGGATGTTGATTTTTTTAAATAGCACTGCCCCCGTTGAGCAAAAATCGGCCGGCACGATTTTCAAATTTTCGGGGCAATATAAAAATTGTGCTCAATATCCCCCCTCCCCAGGCCCCACTGAGCTAAAAATCGGCCGGCACGATTTTCAAATTTTGGGAGCAACAAAAAAAAAAATTGTGCTCACTACCCCACGCCCCCGCCCTCCACCCCCTCAATGAGCTCAAAATCGGCGCCGCGATTTTCAAATTTTCGCACGAAGTGAGCCCCTTTTTGGCCCCTCTCTTGCCGCAGGCTGGATCCACCCTGAGTACTACTACTACAGATTCTGGAAATGCCTAGCTTGTTTCACTATCACTATAAGTATAACTTATCACTCAGTATAAGCAGTCAAGCTTGCAGTTGAAGCATAATCAACAGATTAATATTTTGTAAACCAAAATAAATAACCAAGAAAATGCAAACATATTATGTAAATAACCCACTTACCAAATGAGGAGAGCAGTTATGAGATAATTCGTTCATATGATTGTATATGAAATGAATATATGGATGAATATCGACCTTTAGGTGGTTAACAAAATTGTTTTACATTTGGTTGTGTACAAAACAGTTTCGATTAGTGCTTAGGATATTTTACTATTAGACGAATATTTAACTGGTACAAGCGAAACTTTCATTTAGAATTATAACGTTTATAAAAATTATGAACATAATTATGTGTGATGGTTGTTTGTATGTGGGCAATTTAGGGGGGCACGAAGTCCGCACGCCTACTTTTAAAGTTTTTTCCAAAATGACTAATTATACGTACGAAGAATAATTGTTTTACTGCAATTAATATATATATATATATTTAATTTGATAAATGCCCTTTTCCTTTGTAATGTGATGATACCCTAAATTAAAATGTGATAGTTGCAGTTTCAAATACCGGTAGAAAAATCTACCTTTTCCTTTATAATAAATAGCAATATATTCTACTTAATAATATCCTTTTCATCGGCAATCAGGGCGTATTTAAGAGCGAAGTTAGTCCCTTAAGACTTTCTACTCTTTTTCATCGGCAATCGGGCGTATTTAAGAGCGAAATTACTCACTTCATACTCACACACACAGTTACCCCCTTCTCATCGTTATTATGCCCTTTCACCTAGCGGTAATTACCCCTTTTATTTATAATACTACCAGGAGTACGTACAAACAATAACATAACTAATAATAATTAAAGACAGTGACAAATAACATAATAAGGCGTAATAATAATTAAAACGGGGCATAAAGTTAAATAACAAATGTAACATTGTTTGTCATTTTGCGGAGGAAATTACAAGGACATAACATAATAAAGAGAAGTAAGTCAAGTATAACCGACAAAAAATGCTATAAATGTATGTAATAAGCCTGGCGTGGCTCATCTTAAAACGGCGCATGTCGGAAGTATTCAGTATAGAGCGTTAGGTAAAATTCTATTTCGTGGTCTTTATAATTATAAGGGAGTAAAGGTTATTGATCAATAATATTGCTAGTGCACAAGGACACATGGATAAAGCATTCTAAGTTGATATTGATATCAAAAAGAGGTGCGAGATGTGTATTGAGAGAAAATACCAGGAAGTGTGCTTAACTTTTCAATACCTCATGGCTCAAAAATAGTGAAAGCTGATTATATAATTATTTCCAAACATAAAATAATAAAATGGATTAGTAATTGATAACAATCAGAAAATAAACTGTTCTTTTTATTATCAAGGATTTAAAGCAAATTGTGTACTTAGATATTCAGTATACATGTATATAGCACCTTACAATTGTAATTCTTTTTTTGTGTAATTGCTATAGATAATGACAACATAAGAGAGCTTATACAAAGATAGTGTTATCTTCAATAATAAAAAAAAAGGTTGGCACGTCCGCACGTTGGCGATTCAAATTCAAGTCTCTCAACTATTGTCTCGTTGGCACGTTGGCGATTTAAATTCAAGTCTCTCAACTTATGTCGGCTCGTTGGCACGTTGGCGCGTTGGCACGTTGGCGATTTAAATTCAAGTCTCTCAACTTATGTTGGCTCGTTGGCGCGTTGGCACGTTGGCGATTTAAATTCAAGTCTCTCAACTAATGTTGGCTCGTTGGCACGTTGGCGTTTTAAATTCAAGTCTCTCAACTTATGTCGGCTCGTTGGCACGTTGGCGCGTTGTCACGTTGGCGATTTAAATTCAAGTCTCTCAACTAATGTTGGCTCGTTGGCACTTTGGCACGTTGGCGATTTAAATTCAAATGTCTCAACTAATGTTGGCTCGTTGGCGCGTTGACACGATGGCAACTTAAATCCAAGTCTCTAAACTTACGTTGGCGCGTTGGCGCGTTGACACGTTGGCGATTTAAAATCAAGTCTCTCAACTTATGTTGGTTCGTTGGAACGTTGGCACGTTGGAGAATTAAATTCAAGTCTCTCAACTTATGTTGGCTCGTTGGCACGTTGGCGATTTAAAATCAACTCTCTCAACTTATGTTGGTTCGTTGATACGTTGGCACGTTGGAGAATTTAATTCAAATGTCTCAACTATATTGGCTCGTTGGATCGTTGGCACGTTGGAGAATTAAATTCAAGTCTCTCAACTTATGTTGGCTCGTTGGCACGTTGGAGAATTAAATTCAAGTCTCTCAACTTATGTTGGCTCGTTGGAGCGTTGGCACGTTGGAGAATTAAATTCAAGTCTCTCAACTTATGTTGGCTCGTTGGATCGTTGGCACGTTGGAGAATTAAATTCAAGTCTCTCAACTTATGTTGGCTCGATGGCACGTTGGCACGTTGGAGAATTAAATTCAAGTCTCTCAACTTATGTTGGCACGTTGGCGCGTTGCCGACTTAAATTCAAGTCCGTCTCTCAACTTATGTTGGCTTGTAATTGTTGGCACGTTGGCACGTTGGAGAATTAAATTCAAGTCTCTCAACTTATGTTGGCACGTTGGCGCGTTGCCGACTTAAATTCAAGTCCCGTCTCTCAACTAATATGTTGGCTTGTAATTGTTGGCACGTTGGCACGTTGGAGAATTAAATTCAAGTCCCGTCTCTCAACTTATGTCGGCACGTACGTTGGCACGCGCATGTTGGCACGTACGTTAGTACGATATTGGATTGCCATTCAAGACTATATCTCGGCACCTAGTACTTTGACAGGTTGAAGCGTTGGGTTGGTGGACAAAAAAACCCCTTAAATCCGCATGGTGGGGTATTCTAAAGTTGTTCCGACATTTTTTGTTTATAGTTTTTGTGTGTTTGGTGTGGGTGTCTCGAGTCGGGCGGTGATATTCGCCTGGTTTGGGGCATTTTTGCTCTGTTTTTGGTCGTCTGCCCTAATCAGCTCCGGTGTAGTTCCACGCGCTGTGCCAGAACTTTTGCATTGGGGGTGAGAAGGCAGTGCGATCACGATGTGTGTGCGTTTGTTTTTTGTAGCGAGTGTTTGATTTTTGCTAGTGGTGTGAGGTGTTTGATTAAGTATTGTTTGTGGTTAGTTGTTGTTTGTGCGTGATTTTTAGCCTAAGAGTCATTTATTGACTTGTTTGGGAATTTTTTGTGTGTGCGTACTATTTTGTTTGGGCGTGTAGTTTTTTTGTTGTAGAAAGTGCTTGTTGCGGCACAGCCCATTACTACAGCGACACGGCTCGGCGGAGGGATATATTTTTAGACCTTCTCGATCCATCTTCCCTCCATCGACGCCATTTTGTTTTTGGTTGTGTGCTGATCGCTGCCAAGACCTGGATCTAGACCCGATCGTAGTAGTTACTAGAGGTAGGCCTAGGCCTAGTTTGTAGTTTTTGGGTGCGTGAGTGTATGGTTTTTGTGCGTGTTGCGTGTGGACCCACCCACTCGTTTTAGTGCGGGAGTCCTTTGAAAGAAAAAAAGAAAAGAAAAGAAAGTTTGTGAGGTGTGATGATTATCCCTGATAGCAGAGCGACGTCTTAAAGACGTCATATTTACGTCTTGTACTACGTCTTTAAGACGACATAACATGACGTAAAAAAGACGTAAACTTGCACCCGCGTACGTCGTCTTCAGGACGACATATTTTGACGTGATTTTTACGTCTTATTCGTCAAAGAAAGGCGTCTTTAAGGCGTCAACTTGTACCATAGGAAGGCGTCATATGGACGTCATATTTACGTCTTTTAGTTAAAGAAAGGCGTCTTTAAGGCGACATAACTTTACGTCAAAAGGCGTAAACTTGCACCAGCGTGCGTCGTCGTGAGGACGTCATATTTTGGCGTGATTTTTACGTCTTATTAGTTAAAGATAGGCGTCTTTAAGGCGTCAACTTGTACCATAGGAAGGCGTCATATTTACGTCTTTTAGTTAACGAAAGACGTCTTTAAGACGACATAACTTTACGTCAAAAGGCGTAAACTTGCACCGCATACGTCGTCGTGAGGGCGTCATATTTTGACGTGATTTTTACGTCTTATTAGTTAAAGAAAGACGTCTTCAAGGCGTCAATTTTTACCCAAGAAAGGCGTCTTACAGACTTCGTGTATACATTGTATGGACATCAAATTTTGATGTGATATTTACATCTTATTGATAAAGAATAGACGCCTTCAAGACGGTAACTTGTATCAAAGGTAGGCGTCGTACTGACGTCATATATTAATGTGATTTTTACGTCTTACTGGTAAAAAAGACGTCTTTAAGGCGTTAAATTGTAAAAAGGAAGTCGTCATACAGATGTCATATATTTATGTAGTTTTACATCTTTTAAGTAAAAAATTACGTCTTAAAAGCATAAACTTGTATCAATAGTTTACATTGTGCGGACTTGAATCTTTACACAATTTGTCCATCCTATTGGTTAAAAGGACATCTTCAAGGCGTAACTTTGTAGCAACGGAAGACATAAGGACACCAATTCGATGTACTTTTTATCCTTACATGAGCTTTACGTCTTTTTGTCCTCTAAATGACATCTATATGACCACCTGATCAAGGAAGAAAGTGTACAAATCACTCATTCTGAGCAATCACACGGTACAATCAAAGCAACAAATATTGCATCACATACGGTAATATATACATGCCAGACAGAAAGTAATTTTCATATTTTTAATGTACATGTAAATGGTGTGAAGAAGGATAACACAAAACTATAAAATACTTATTTCTATACCTTCTTTTTCTAACTTGCCTTCTATACGTACAGTGTCTTTCCATCCCCATCCTAATCTCATAATTGATTTTAATAAAGTTAACAGGCCATCACAAAGATATCTGTTTTGTCATAAAATGTGCTACTTTTTAAAGATAAACATTACAATTAAAGAACGGTTTTCATTTGCTTTCAAATTAAATTCACTTATCAGTACAAGAAACCATGACATATTATATTGCATAATTGGTTAAACTTATAAGTCTTGCGGTTGTGAGAAGCAGGTTAGCAGCATAGAGACTAGGTAAAGCTATACTGATACCCGCAGTTTTTTAGTAGATAAGCAAACATCACACTGGGGAAGCTCCTCACATTCAGCAAAACAGAATAGTGGAAAGCAGGGCATTCATCAGCATAGCTCTACCTCGTCTCCATGCTGCAAACCCGCTCCTCACAACCAGGCGCGGGGCCAGTGTACAATTAAAACCCCGAAAAGTCGTAAAAGCTTTTGAATTCGTAACGGCTATCGAGGCCCTGTTTGGAGAGAGGAGCAAAATTCGTCCAAAATGCACCTTCGCGTATCTCCTTATTTTACCACCAAAGATCGTGATTTTTTAGAGCACCAACATAATGATAATATTATTATTCAAATAAATTTTCATTCAAAACTGTTTGGTATTATTAAAGATATAGGTACTTTTCAGTTTCAGAGGTCTGTGAAAAGAGGCTTCGTTTTTTTCCAGACATAACCGGCGACAATATGAATATGCAAACAATTAACATTTTACTAGACTTTCAACTCCAGTCTCACTCTCAGCGAAGTTTCGTGTTTGAGCAGTTAGTAGTTTTGTGTAAAAATGCTTTCAAAACTAGGGAAGATTCATGAAAAGACTGGAAACTACAACTATATCGGAGGTGTACGCATGCGCTGTTTGCTTCACCGCGCTCACAGGCCATGCATGCATACCATATATGGAAAATACGTCATCGATCAGCTGTATTTACGCTGTGGCTAAGTCTAGATCTAGTAAAGTCGATTGAGCTGAGTTACAATTACAGCAAAGAACTCCACCATATTTTCACAGCTAGTACAGATACTTATTTATTTATAAGTCATTGTTTTGCTAAATTTCGACCACACATCAGCATGTTTTACTCGCATCATTACAAAGACCAAACCGTCGATGCTTCGATCATGAGATTCATACAAACACACCCGAGTCCAGAGCACACAGTGCAGTTCACGTATATCTACGTGTGACTACAATTCACCAGCACGAACCCTTATAGATGGGACTAGTCCTACGCTTCAACGTTTTGCCCTGGGTTCGTTGATGACATTGCCTTCGATTTTTCCAGACATAACCGAGTGACGTAAAATCATGAAAAGATATTCGGAGGAGAGCTTTAATATACTTTGATTTATCAGCTCCAACAGTCTCGATCTTGAGCAATGATGGAAAATATGAAAAATACTGCAATATTTTCAGTGAAAAAAACAAAAAAAAATGGTGCTTCGTTTCGCACAGTTTTCCCTTTTAAAAATAGGATTTGACAACTAACTGCAATATTTATGAGTTAGAAAAACTCTTCTTCTTCAATTTGACGCTTTAATCATTTCATTTGGTGGTTTCTAAAGCGAGATATAGACTCTTTTGTAGCGGTTAAGCGTAAACAAGTTGTTTACTTTATGCAAATTAGGCTTCAAGGACGAAAGCTTTCGCACCGTTAATTGTACACTGGCCCCGTGCCTGCAACCACAAGACTGTAATGCAGATAAAGAGTATCAGATAAAACAAAAGGTTGTTGGAAACAAGTCTTACCAGAGAGTCAAGACAAATGGCTATATGTCAACAGAAGTAATTGCATAATTAGCAGCACATAATACATCAAGTAAACACAGATGCTCATTCAATATAGAATTTCTGAGCGTGAAAGATAAATTCTTGTTACATACAAGGGAATCTCTAAGTTTATGGCAATAATTCATATTCACAGTTTTAAAAGGCACATGCAAATGAAGTATAAAACTATACAATCTATATCACACATAAGAGAAAAATGGCACAAATGATAAACACATGGCTTAGCTTAGTTATCTCTTACACTCAAAAGAAACAAGTTGGCAGCAAGGAAAACAGGAGAGCTATGCTGATACCTGCAGAGTTTTCTGATGATGGTTGCTTGCCCGTTGAAACCACGATGTTCGCATTTGGCGATACAGCATATTGGAAAACTGTGCAGAAATTAGCTCAACTGTACCTATTCTCTGTGCTAGAAACCTGCTTCTTACGGGCACATGACTTAAATATAAGAAAAGGCATTACTGGCAGTGGCAACTTTCATTCTTATAAATATCATCAAAGATTTTGTTTGCGAATACAGAAGCTGAAGTATAAAAACACAATTTTGATCAGATTAAACATTCCTGCCAGTACGACTGGCTCAATTGGGCAATTCAAGGTGACTGTGCAATAATGATGCAGAAGATATTTCCAACTTTAAGATAAAATAGCAAGCATGATGAAACAGTTTAGCACAAACAGATATATTCCATTGCTTATGTCACAACATTCATTTGGCAAGTTTGAAACTCCTGGGGTATTTTCACAAAGAATTAAAATTTAACTTAGATTCAATATAGGTAAGCCGTATTGTGCTTTCAAAATCACAGGTACAATCCAACAATTTTATACTTTTAACTACCAAAAATTCTCAAACCACAAAGATATTTATGGTTTTCTTAGAAGGCGCCACAGTGTGACACCCTTTAAAGACACATAGAAGTCAGCTCTCATGGGAATTCGACACCGTTCGGTGTTTACCCAATAACAGGTGTTGTCAATCACCAGGGTTAGCCTTCAGTTTTATGACCATTCGACCTTATGTAATGCTTTGCTTTTCCCTCACCCGATCCGAAGCGGGATCGAAGCTAGACTCTCCGAGAGATTAGGAGGTAATTCTTGACTGGCCTACGGGTTTGCTGTGTGCAGATTTGTACTCCCATTAATGTTATTTCCACCAAGTCTGGTGTCAGCGAATTATGGCCTTCTGCACATGGAAACTGACGATCCACTCACTTTAACAGTTGATTCTCCCAATAAATTTTGAATTTTCCCCAACCGTTTTCCATCGTTCGTTCGTACGAAGAATATCAAGGAGTACATCATGATAGGAAGATCCTTATTTATCCAACTGATTGTCTCATCATCGAGCTCCCGAAGTCCAGAAGCACCGTGAGGGATTTGTAGATAGGACAAGCATCGATGACATGATCCATAGTTTGGATCTCTCCACAGGCACAGTTTGGCGATGGATCAGCTCCAATTTTATGCAGGAAGTATTGTGTACGGCCAACTCAATTCTGATACGGTTGAGGTTGACCCAGCTTTTCTTGAGAGGTCGCTGCCACTTGGTTTTGCACAGGGCTCTGGGATGAACTCCTTCAAGTTGGTAGTAGACGAATTCCACTGGTCTGACCAGCGTTTTGCTTTCAGGTGGGTAAGGTGGAGGGGCTTCTCAAGCGGCAGCTCAGCAGCCTGTGTTGCAAAGTGTCTTCTAGGGAGACGCTGTCCTTCAAAGGCAGAGGGGCAGGAACAAGGCATTTATCTCTGTCATGCTTTTGGGCAAGCTTAGTGTACTGCGCATCTCGTCTGAGCTGAAAATAAGATATAAAACAGGCCTTTAAAAACTTTCAACACTTAAATGTTTGGAAAAGGTATATAGAGCCAATTCTTTGCTTTGTGATGATTTACATTCACCTAAAATTAAATTAAATTATAATAATATAATTGGGAGAATTAAGGAATTGACCACATCAGTTTTCCCAATTGTTATCATTAATAATGGTCTTTTCACTCGAACTTTCATATTATCTTTAATTGTACATCTAACATTGAAGTCAATACCTTAGCACCATTATCTCTCATCTGAACAATGTAACTAAGTCCCTTTATGGCTCGTTCAGATATGATGCTGCAAAACATTCAAAACCGCAGAGTATTTTTAATGTTGACATAAAGTTCAATATGCTTTACATTTCTGTATATTATAAAACAAAGCTCACTGAATACGCGCAGTCAAAACATACTTCACTTTACACATAAACCAAATCTGCATCATTTTTAAAATTTGTTGGCGGTTCACGTGCCGTACCTGAGCAAGTCTTAATTGCTTAAGAATGGAATCGATTTGTATTGCATTTACCTCACTCAATTTTCTCTATTACCAACTTATATCATACACAGGTTTTAGGAACCGATACAAAGGGGTGGGGGGTGAGCATGAGACAGAGCATATCAAGTGTACGACATAAGTATATGAAACAGGTCAACTTCATAAATAGTAATTACAAATATACGCAAAATACTGATTTTTTTACCCAAATCATTATGTCAGTTTGTAAACCCTGTAATTCGTTAAAATTGCAAGTGACATGATTCAGTTCTACAGCTTTGCCATTCAGGTTTGTGGCTACACCTCACCCCTCCCCATCCCCTCCCCCAATCTCTCTCTATAATCAATGGAGGAAAAAATAACCTGAAATATTTCTTGCAGTTATGCTATCGGGTGAGTGTAGACATCATTTTGGAAATATTCCTCTTCAGCTTGGACTCACGGTTTAGCTTTTGGGTGGAATCTCCTGTATTATGCACTGCTTTCAGATCCCGGGTACATAGGCGCAAAGAATTCTAATGGATGAAGAAAGCAAAAAGAAAGGAATACAATTAAGAAAAAAACTGTTATATATTTTAAAACTGAAATGTAAACAATTAATTAAATAATGAATTCTGCCAGAAAATTACTGCTTGGTAAGATTTATCAGAAATAATTTCTCATTGCTCACAAACATAATGTAAACACACCTTTGGATTTTAAACTTTTGTTGGCAATGCAAAACGTGATTCAGGATTGTTTTTGTAAATTATCAATACAATTCTAGTTTGCTGATGAGGGTAGAATAAAAGCTCCTTGACCTATGCTGAAGGGAAATAAAAATGTTTGAAACTCGCAAAATATGGTCGGTTATTGCAACATACCTGCAGGTTTTAGTGATCTGAAATTAATTGAATTATATATACCGGTATATATAGTCAAACCTGCTTTAGTGACCACCTGTCTACAAGGACCACATTTTTGTTTCCCTTGAAAATGGTTTCTCATTGAAAAATGTACTAAAGGAACCTGTCTACAAAGACCACCTGTCTACAAAGACCACTTTTTGTGTTTCCCTTGGGCGGTCGCTATAGACAGGTTTGACTGTATATTTGAAACTACCGGTAAGGAAAAATACGCCTTTCGAGTGAAATGATCAATTCTGTAGTGTCTAATTAGTCGGTGATCATGCACAATATGACAAAAAATGTACAAAAATAATACAAGTACATGTACACATTTACCGATAATGGCTTCGACTTTTCATGAGGCTGCTGATCCTTAAGGAACATCCAGAAGGCTGAGAGAAAGTAGCATTTTCTGCATGGTACGTCTCACGTCAATCCAATCTATTGTGGCCACAATGTGCTTTGAATCCACTGCTTTGACGAAAGATATTAAAAGATGCCTACAATTAATGAGAAAATAAATAACGTTAAAACAAAATGAATGGTTGATAATGTATGCATGTGCAACACATGTATAGGCCTACTACAAACTTCTTTGTACAGCCTGTGGGGAAAGAATTTTGTTTACCATTTACGGTGTAACCGATTATTTCCAGATAAAGGCTTGTGTTTACGGTAGCCTATAGGAACACACCATGAATTGATTAGAATTTATACCATTAAAACAATTTATGGTAACACAAATTTGTGCACGTCTTCAAAGGTGAAGTTTTTTCTGATACATTTGCTGTCTAAAGACTAAACTCTGTAGAAACGACTTGTTTAAGGTTATATGTATGTGACACAAGTCACAATGCTTTATTCCTCTGCGCATCGCACTCACAAAGCTCAATTTCCAGACATCTGGGCCCAGTCTTATAAAAAATTGCAATTAATTCAAATCATTTAGCTGCGCAAATAACCAATTCTTTTTATTTTTAAAATAATAAAGCACTAAATTCTCAAAACTGACATTACTCACAGCAGATGTGAGGCAGGCGTACGGTAGGCGTACGGTATGCCATTGTATTGTGCAGCAGTTTGCCGTGAATCACGTGAGAAAGTGTATATTTTAAGCCTTCATTTTTAGGAAAAATAATCCAAAAAAAGATAAGAAAATTGACACGAAAGGGGTAAGAAACATAACTACTTTTAAATCATGACCATTATTTGAACAATTGATGAAGATTTAGTTGATTTTGGGTTATGTTTTAGTAGGGTATCTCCACGCCGTTAGGGTTAGGGTTTTTAAAAAATGGATACGAAACTACACTAATAATAATAATTATATTTGCTTATATAGCGCCTAACACTTACTTTATCAGAAGTCTCTAAGTTACTTAGTAAGCGCTCTACAATAATGCAACATAATTACCCTGGCTTTAGCAGAGCAGCTGTCACGTGCTCTGCATTTCAAGAATGAATTCCTACCAGGGCCCGTATTACAAAGAGTTGATATCAATCGTAACTTATTTGCGATTGATATCAATCGCAACCATGTACATAAGAGATAGGAGAATGCAAACTTGCGATTGATTGGAGGACTTACGATTGATTTGGATCAATCGTAACTCTTTAAGACGGGGCCCAGGTCCCCATTTACTTCACCTGGGTGGAGTGTGGCAAATGTAGATCAATGTCTTGCCAAAGGACATTAGTGCCGCGGCGGGACTCGAACCGCGGACCAGTTGTGATCGACAGTCCGGCGACGTGTCCACTCGACCACGACACCTCTACATCAATTACACTAGCGCCCAGAATTGTTTGCAGAGCAGACCCTATGGTCGGCTTCTGTTTCTAAGTCTAAAGAGAGGAGCCGACCCTACCCAAATCAGACTAATCAGAATATCTAGACCTAGTCAGATTTTATTGAAACTTTCATCAGTTTGCTTCTCTTATTTTTCTACTTTCTTTTAGTTTGAGAGTAGACTAGATCTAGTTGTATATTCAGGTTGGATTTCCCTTTAAAGTCATGTGTAGGCAAATGAATAAACTTTGCTTCAAATGATGCCCCAACCATGCATCCCATCAACAGGATCAAGATGTTACATAAAAATACATAGAAGGGAACAGCATGGACGTAGTACATACAGCACCAAGCTGCCTGCATTATGACACAATTATCAGTACACGGGACTACTTTTGTCAGCAGGTGTTGAAAGTCCGAGCTCACAATCATTAGACATACATATTAAACATGCATGTCAACTTTTCAGAACAGAAAACAGTAACTATAGATTTATGTACATTTTGTAAATAAATTAGGTAATTCTAAGACTTACCCATACTGTAGATTAGCAGGGGAAAACAGAGTACTGCACTGTACAATGGCAGCTGTATAAGGCCAAAAAAAAAAAATCATTTGGTTGTCCTCGACCGCCCGCTCCTCATTTTCGGCCCGCTCGCATTTTTTTTTTAGATTTTTTTATTATTTTTTTTAAGAATATACATTTATTTTGGAGCCATTTTAAACGCCAAACATACCATTTGATGCATGTTGCAAGGATCAAAATGTGTCCCGTCGCCAATTTGGTCCTTTTAGTACGTAATTATGTCTTTAATAGAGAAGAGGAGGAGTTTTCGGCCGGGTGGCAGTTTTCGGTGGGTCCGTTGTATGCGTGGTAGCATAATACACATATCACACACATACAAAACATATCAGAGTCACAGGAGAACCACATTTGCAATAGAAAATGTATCCTTAAATATCACATTTTAGCGATGTAATCGGCAGTTCCGCTACCTGAATCTGAAAAATCGAATATCTTACGCGTGTCTGTAAGGAAGATGGGTACCAAAACCTGAGCTGTATTTCAAGTATTTTTCAGATTTAGATCACTATTTTTCGTGTATCGCAAGATCAATAGTGTCTCCTGGCCCGCGTATTAAATCATTGCAGCCGGATCACCACAGGGATAGTTTTGCGCCCGAGCTCTGGCGTGGGATACCTGCTCGGCCGCCACGAACAAGCGCGGACGAGCGAACAGCGTGCGTAATCCTATAGACGACGTCGTTTTACATGCAGACGAAAACTGCCTCGCTATAGCCAAAAATACCTCGAAACAGCGAAAATGAAAATGAATATTGACATGGCAATTCATGATTTTTGGCCGAATTCTTTGTGTTTAAATAATAATAATATTGGCTTCATGATTTGAACAGAAAATGAAAATAAATAGGAAGTAATGAGTCCATATGAAGAAGAAAACAAATGGAAAAAAAAAAAAAAAAAAAAAATATCCGCCCGCCCGCCCCTACTCCAGAAAAGCAATCGAGGACAACCAAACAACTTTTTTTTTTTGGCCTAACGGCCATTTACACTCCGATCAGCTCCCAATGCATACTATATATACAGTACATATACACATTGTAATGTATTGTGTAGGCCTACGGCCTTGAGTATCACACACACAGCCTTTTTCAAATAGCGAGATTAGAGCATGTTTAGTCTTGATCGATATTGCAGACCTTTGCATGTCAAGATGGTGCACAATCTGATAATGACTAATGATTGGGGGCAAAGAAGTTCCCCATTTTCACCTCTGATAATTGCCCTATTTACTCAGTGACAAATGCTCATATTTGATCCTAATGGTTTCTTTTGGTTTCTACTGTTCTCTTTTTTTTTATAAAGACGTCAAATGACGTAATAACGTCGTCCATACGACAAAAAAATAATGACAAATAATAGTCTTTGAAAGACGTCATATGACATCGTCCACACGAAAAATTATTACGGAAGAAAATAGACTTTTAAAGACGTCATAATAACGTCGTCCATACAACAAAAATTAATGACAATTAATATTCTTCGAAAGACGTCATAATTACGTTGTCCATATACGACAAAAAATTCATTGGAAAGAATAGCCTTTTAAAGACGTCATAATGACGTCAAATTAACGTCGTCAATACGACAAAGATTATATTGGAAAGAGTCATTTAAAGACGCGTCATAATGATGTCGTAATAACGTCGTCCATACGACAAAAATTAATGACAAATAATAGTCTTCGCAAGCCGTCATAATTACGTCGTCTATACGACAAAAATTATATTAGCAAAAAATAGTCTTTTAAAGACGTCAAAATGTTGTCGTAATGACGTCGTCAATATGACAAAAATTATCTTGGAAAAAGTAGTCATTTAAAGACGTCATAATGACTTCGTAATAACGTCGTCATTACGACATAAATTTTATTGGAAAAATAGTCTTTTAAAGACGTCATAATGTTGTCGTAATGACGTCGTCAATACGACAAAAATTATCTTGGAAAAATAGTCTTTTAAAGTCGTCATAATGACGTCGTCAATACGACAAAAATTATCTTGGAAAAATTAATCTTTAAAAGACGTCATAATGACGTCGTAATGACGTCGTAAATACGACAAAAATTATCTTAGAAAAATAGTCTTTTAAGTCGTCATAATGACGTCGTCAATACGACAAAAATTATCTTGGAAAATATAGTCTTTTAAAGGCGTCAAAATGTTGTCGTAATGACGTCGTCAATACGACAAAAATTATCTTGAAAAAATAGTTTTTAAAGACGTCATAACGACGTCGTAATGACGTCGTCAATACGACACAAATTATATTGGAAAAAATAGTTTTTTTAAAGACGTCATAACGACGTCGTAATGACGTCGTCAATACGACACAAATTATCTCGGAAAAAATAGTCTTTTGAAGACGTCATAACGACGTCGTAATGACGTCGTCAATACGACACAAATTATCTTGGAAAAAATAGTCTTTTGAAGACGACATAATGACGTCGTTATGACGTCGTCCATACGACGTACGACGTGTTTACCACTTTACGACCAATTTATGACGTCTTTAAGACGTCAGTCTGCTATCAGGGATGTTGGGGTGATTTGAGTAAACTGAAGTTAAAGGTAATTTTAAGTGATTTTAGTAAGGCCTTTTGTATTATTGTGTTGATATGACGAATAGGGAAGCTAAGATTCCTATTAATATGTGTTCCTTCGAGGAACTCACTGAGGTGCTGGGGCTAGCTCCTGTGCAGGCGGGGATCATTTTAGGTCTCCGGACTGAGCATGGAACATTACCCCAGAATTATTTGGGCGTCCCCAGGACTAGTAGAGTCTCGGGGCTGCAAGACAGGTTCGATTTTGCACCTCGGGACGTAGAGTGCCCGTGTGGCAGGGGGCTCCGAGCAAGGTAGGGGCAATCAAAGTGTCTTTGCCACTCCGTCAGGGCAGCGTGCCCGAGCACGAGCACCGGCGGGCCCAAGCCCAGGTGGGGACACCAATACCTATGATGTGTATCCGCCTCCATTAGTTAACCAAGGGGATGTATCGGGCTGGCCCCGGGGTGTAGCCCCAATCGGATCCTCCACTCTCGGGGGGATGCACCAGTCGCTTGACCCCCATAGGCCCCAGTATAGATCTAGGGGAACCCCGGGGGAGGGCGGACCCCTGAGTTATCAGGGGAGGGCAGGTGAGGCCCCAATTGTGATAGGGGAGTCAGTGGGGCGTTCTTGGTTGGGGGGTGTCCCTGCCATAGAGCGGGGGCGCACAAGTCCCCCCGCCCAGGAAGTTCCCCAAGAGGGGGGCCCATTTGGGCGACCCAATCGAAGGGGACAGCTGTCGGCGGGACCAGGAGGTCCCATCCTGCCTGGGATTTAGCTCCAGGGATATCCGGGAGGAATTCCAACCCCTAGTAGGCCGGGAGGTAGTGAAATCCCAAGGAGGGCAGTCCCATCCAAGGGTATCAGAGGGGTCGGCTAGGGCCCCTCCCCTTCCCGAAGAACCGATCCGTCGGGTTTCTGCTTCCAGGAGGGATAGGCCGGGGGGAGGCACTGGCCGAGTACCCTATCAGCCACTCCCCAGGACTTTGATGGGCGCGGGGTGGGGCTTTCTTCCATAAATTCACTGCTTTTGCAGACCAGCAGGAATGGGACTGGCCACAGAGGGTGAATCAGCTAAGCTGGTGCCTAGAAGGGAAGGCGGGGATTATTTGAGCCTGATTCTGGAACAAGAGCCGGGGCTGGGGTATTTCCGCTGGTCCAACAATTGGCGCGGCGCTTTGACCACGGCGGTTTGCGGAGTCTGCCCAACTAGAATTTGCGTCTGCCAAGCAGGGGCCAGAGGAATCCCTGCCCGAGTGGTCCGATCGGGTGCTCGGGTTAGCTCACCGAGCATTCCCCGGGGTCCAGGGCCCTTATTCACAACAGCAGGCGGTCCTCCGCCTGTGTCAGGGTGCTTGAACCGGGAGGCGGGATGTCACGCGCTGACTCAACATCCAGCCACCGTTGGAGAAGCAGTAGGGCATATCCAATGGCACCAGCACGTGTACCGGGCCATGTACGGGCGGGCGTCGGTTAAGTCTGTCGCCTGGGAGGGCGGGGGCATTGAAGTCCGCCAAGTAGACCTATCCCTCCAACCTCCTAGTCGACCTGAAGACGGACAACTCGCTGCATTAGAACACCGAATGGCGGAGCGCCAGTGCCGCCTAGAGGCCGGGTAGCTAACATTGAGCAGGATCTCCGAAGCTCCTAGATACCCTACAGTCCAGGCCGGAGGCTTCCGGGCGAGCTAAGTCCCTGGGGGTGACCGGTGCTACGGCTGCGGGGCTCGGGCATTTCGGAACCAATGTCCCACAGCTCGGGAGAGGGGAACGCGGGTTTCCTCTGTCAACTGCCCCGAGGAGGAAAACTCCAGCGGGTCGGAGGAGGAGGCCAGCCCCCGACCCGACCTGAACGAGGCCAGTGGTTGACTGGGTCGCCGGGAGGTCGGGCAGTTACTCCCCAGGCAGCTGTAAAGCGTGTGGGAGAGCCTGTTTCCGGTGGAATTAGGTTGCATGAAGCCTCTGCGGAGCGGGCGAGGCACTTTCCCAGTACATAGGGAGGTTACGTTTGTGGACTTCCAACTGCTTCACGGGCGGTCGGGTCGTTAGACCCGATGCGGATACCACCTCGGATCCGGGCCGTTCGGAGGAAGGAGCAGAGGTAGTGGTTTGCCGGTTGCAGTCCAGTTCCTCCCTCAATATCCCTATAGTGATAGGGGGTTTCCCCCTTAGAGCAATAGTGGACACGGCTGCCGAGGTGACTATCATCTCGGATCGGGTGCTTCAACACCTGAAACCGCAGCCCAAGAAACTGCGGGAGGCCGTACTACATGCTGCAGGTAGGGATATGAGCATGAGTGGGTCAGTAGTAGGGCCGGTGAGCATTCTGTTAGGGGGGCAAGAGTTCTCCGAGCAGTTGTATGTTGCACCCATTTCGGACGACATGTTACTGGGGATGGATTTTCTCGGTAAACATAGGGCAGTTATTCACCTGTATCACCCCAAGTTACTGCTAGGGGAAGTGGAAATTCCCATATAGCATGGGGATAACCCCAGGCCGATGGGGGTAGCTAGGGTGTATGTCCGCAAGAGGGTTATCGTTCCTCCCAATGCCGTTAAGAGGGTGACGGGGGTTATAGATCAACGGTTAGGGATCTTGAATCCCCTGCTGTTTCAGTGCGGGGGGACATTGTACCGCGGGAACAGGGTTTCCGCCAAGGCTACTCCAGTTGCGGGTGCGGTTCCGCCTCCTGCGTCGATGGGGCATTCTGCTGCGCACTCCAGGGGGCCGGGCACCTCATATGCCCGGGCTGCTTCTAAGCCCCCTATTCCCCTGGCCTTTGATAGCCATTTTCAATTAGATCTGCTAGAGGCTAGGACTGGGAATAAGGGGGCTGGAGTGCATTGAAGCTATCTTCGGCAGGGATCCACTGGTACCGGTGCGCCTTTGTGGGGGAGTGATTAACTACTGCGACCCCAAGAGGCACGGGACATTAAATTCCCTGGCGACCGCCGGTGGAAGGTGGCTGTGGGGGTGCATCCGAAGCACGCCCTTAGTTTCGATGAGCCAGCCCTGGATGTCCTGGTAAAGCTTATCTGTGACACCAGGGTCAATGCCTTGGGGGAAATGGGATTGGATTATTCCATAGCCCCAGGGACGTGGTCGGCTCAGCTGAACCTTTTCAGCCGGGTACGGGTGACCGTCTCCTGGCCCTCCTAGAGCAGACTAGGGTTAACGTCCTAGCGCTCTACGGCCCGTAGGTCGGCAACCTGCGGGAACTTCCTGTTCCTGTAGCCCTGTGGAACAGTTAAGTTCTCATGGTGCAATTTTTGGGTGGGGACTTTTGAGTCCCTATCACCTTGTTTTTGCTACATTAGCAAACGCACATACGTAAATATGTTTTTGTATTTTGGGTTGGATTTTTCCATAAATGCCTGTTGGCATATGTTTTGTTGTTCCAGGGGGACTTTTTCCAAATGGCCCGCTCTGTGCTATAGTGGAACTGACGCCTCCTTCCTGCGCCGGAGGGACCTAGGCGAGTTTCTGGTTCTCCAGTCACTCTCCGAAAAACCTGAGAAATGTACCTCTTGGGTAGGTAAGATGGCGCCGTAGCCTGGGAGGACAAGCGGATAGCTCACCGCTATTGGGGCGTGGATAGTTTTGGGTGGGGGACCTCCCCTGGCAATTTTAGTTTTTAGGCAGTAGTTATGTTGGTTTTAAAAGATTTAAAAAAAAAAATTTTCTTTATAAATTTTGTTAATGCGTTTACCCCGTGTTTTGCTTGTTTGGGGTCTTGTTTGGCATTTTTAGTACGTGCCCTTGAGATAATATTTTGTGATGTCACAATGGAGGAATATTTTGTTTTTCTCCTTTTGGGGTTTGGGACGGCCTTTTCCCCGGGCTTGGTTCAGTTAGGCCCGGGTTTTTCAAAACAGGGGGGAATGTAGTAGGAGTTACCCCCACCCCCCCACAAGCCTCCACCACAAGGGGGCGCTAGTCCTCTCACTGAGCCCGACAGACCAGAGTTGAATACACTGCACAAGCCTGAAGCTGGACAATTGGACAAGATCCTCAGTATTTCAGGTAAGTGCTGTTTTCGGCTTTCTAGTGAGTCATATAGATTCACATCCATGTAGATAACGGTTTGTAGGCCAAATCTACATTATTACTAATATCTCGATCATCACTTGGAATTAGCATATCCCGAAAATCTCTCATTTGCATATCCGTAACAATGACTAATACAGACTTGCAAACTAGAGCATCGACCTCACTGCCTAAATATAAGCGTGACCGTTGTCCAAATATTGATATTTTTGACAGACCTATTTCGAATTCAATTTTGGCATATGGAGGGGGAGCGGGAGCAGCAACCACCACCATATGCACCACCACCAGCAACGAGTTAATGGGCAACTTTATGTTATATGTCAAATTTTCACAGAATTATTGCATCAGGGAGGTTGAAGATTACAGTCATGCAAAATCAAAAATTGTGTCCTAGTTATTTAACATTTTCCTTCATCTTATGCAAGGAGATATTTCATCTATATTTACCTGAGCCTGAAAGTGTTAAGTGTTAAGTTTAATAGTGCTTTTAACATTTTGGGCCCCGTAACACAAAGATAAATGAGCAATTGATTTAATTGCTCTTTTGGAACTAACGTAACTATGATTAACATTCATTTAATTGTACGATCGATCAATCAATCCGAGTACAGTCAATTCCTATAAGCTTTGTTGTTACAAGGCCTTAGAGTGTGTTAACAAATCGTAAACAGGTAAAATATATATAAAATATTGGCGAAAACAGACAACCGATGTGTTCTCCTCTAAAATAAATTTGAATTGTTAAAATCTTAAATTTGTGAAAACTCTTGTTGATCTGAACTGGCAATCTATATTGCTGATTTAAATGTTACCAATGAAAAGTTTCATTGATATACAGATTGATGTAGCTAGAGTACAATACTAGGCCTATGTATCGTGAATTTACATCGGAATGAGTATTTCATAATCGGTAATATTGGAGCACTTGCTGCAAGTTGTAACTTCACACTAGCTAGTGAAATTGGTTTAAAATTGTATTGTAATTATATTAACTTGAAAGTAATTTTGGATTTTTAATACCGGGTAAATTGCCATGTTTTGATCATTCTGTTCGTACACAAATGACACTGTAACATTAAATGTACTGTATCCCCGACTTCATCAATATTGTGATGAAATATTTCCGAAATAAACAAGAATTTAATCTCTCTTCGCATTTCTTTTTTCAACGTTTATTTGTCATTTTATTTTAAGTGCTTTGACACAAATGCTTAATTCTGTAAAAAAAAATCGGAGACCTATTTTATCAAAAAGATTGTCATTCATCCACAAATTACCACCTACGCCCCTTTGCTTTATCACGGTTGTTAATAATGGTACATTAAAAAGATCCATATTGTAGACTTTTACGCCCTTTAAACATGTTATTGCCATTCACGAAAAAGATATTCTACACCACTTGTTAAGTGGTATCACAAGCGTCTATATCCTGCTAGGAAGGACTTATTTACACAGAACGGAAACTTACTTTCATTGAAAACTGCAAGCGCCGCATGAGCACCGAAAGGTGGACCTGTGCGCTATGCAAGTTATAGCCACTATAGAGTGGTGAAGTGTGACGTCATCAACAATCTATTTTTGGAATTTCTCAATTTTTTCTTCATTTTCCGAAAGACCACCAAAAATAATGTCCAAATGTCGAAAACCAATTGAATAGGTTAAGTATTGGCTGAGATATGACCATCTGAATAAAAAGATTGCCTATGGGAACTCAGTGTTATATTGCTCTGGTTCATAACATTAGGAGCCAGAGCAATATATATAACACTGAGTTCCCATAGGCAATCTTTTTATTCAGATGGTCATATCTCGGCCAATACCTTACATATTCAATTGGTTTTCGACATTCGGACATCATTTTTGATGCCCTTTCGGAAAATGAAGAAAAAATTGAGAAATTCCAAAAATAGATTTTTATGACGTCACAGCTTCGGTACTCTATTATTATTATTATTATTATTAATGCCTTATGAAGTTGTGACTCAATTATGTACTGTACTCTGTACTCTGTAGTTCTGATTACTGACGGCTGCTGAAATGCTTGGCCGGCCCTAGACCGAAAATTTCTGTCTCTTTCGTTCGTTAGCCTCTGATTTGGAATTGGGTAGGGTCATTATATCATTTTATCATGTAAACTGAAGAAAAAAAATATTGTATGTGCTGTTTATAACTTTATATAGTTCAATAATGTGTGTATATTGTTACTTTTCATTCATTTCATTTACAGTCCTCCAAGACTTCAACACCGACAACTAGCAACCCAACGTCAAGGGCGATGCCAAGTACTTCAAATTTTGTGCATGACCATAATTACACAAAAGACCCAGAACCTGCAATGCCAATCAGGGACGGATCCAGCCGGCGGCAAGGGAGGGGGCCTAAAAAGGGGCCCACTTCGTGCGAAAATTTAAAAATCGTGCCGGTCGATTTTTCGCTCAGTGGGGGAGGGGGTAATGAGCACAATTTTTTTTTTGGGGTACCCCTAAAATTTGTTTCCCTACGGGAAGGGTAATATTTTTCCACCCCACCCCCTTGGGCGCCAGGAGGGCCCATCTTTTTTCTTCAAAAAGGGTGTTTTTACCTGTTTTTTCTAGGGAGGGGCCCGGGCCCCTCCTGGATCCGCCACTGATGCCAATGCTCCAAACTGACCTTCAGTCAACACCAACTACAAGTCAAGAATCACCTTACTCATGGCTGCAAGGAGATATAGTTCAAGCTCAGGGGTATTCTTCATGGACAAATGCGATTGAGATGACAATTCAATCTTACGGCCAGAACTTTATGTGCATTATGCAGCGAACAAAATACACTGCATATAAGTGATATAACTATCATTACTGTCGTCTTATTAAAAATGTAATTAAACGTAGTAAAAACCATCATGATAATGATAATTGTTATTTATGTCTACTTTTAACAGTTATTATAATACTCAGCCTATTTCTTGCTTTTCCAAAGTATTGTTTAATGTTTTCATATACATGTATGATGTATGATACTGTTTGATAATAACAGTATACAAACGTTATTTAATAAACTGAAAAATATACTTCTATGACTGTGTCGTTAAACTTTCATTATGCACCTAAATTTATTGTATATAGCCTTTATACATAACTCATGCAGCTATCAATAACAAGATGTGTATGATAAATGCTACTTGCTCATGAATGTCTGAGTGAATTTGTGTCCATCAAATATTTGTTGTTGTTGCTGAAGCAAAGTAATTATAATTCGCACATAAACTAAGAAAATAGCAATAGGCCTACAGAATAACACTAAAATGATTTTTTGTTTTATAAAAAACTTTTCTTTCTTTCTTTTCACCTCTCTTTCTCTTTCTATTTATCTCTCTAATGTCCGCTCTCTATGTATCGCTCTCTAATTCTCACTCTTCCACTTTATGTACTATTTATTATTCATGTTCATACATGTATTTCTTTCCTCCTCTCTCTTTCTTCATCCTCTTTCTCTCTCTTCCTCCCATTTCTCCCCCTCCCTCGCCTCCATTTCCCCTACCTCTGTCTCTCATCCCCTCTCTGGTATATAGAGTTAAACTGAATATTTGTGGTAAGGTACATGTGTAGACGTCCTATATATGCGTGTGTAAAAAATGTGTGTTGTTAATGGGGAGGAGGAGGAGGGATAGTGAAAGGGGGTGTGAAAACCTGTTTGTGTGTATAATTTTCATTTGCATGTTCCTTTTAACAACTACCCATGTGTCAATAAAAATATAGTTTAACAAAATGCAAATGTGTTTATAAAGAAGACAATGAGTTCATCCATAGTGCATCTGAACAAGAATCAAAACATTTGTACTCTCCATTATATGGAAAATATGTTGACATATACTTTCAAGTCCAACATGGAACCCAATATACCAGTAAATACATACAAAATTTGCTCAAGTTTGCGTGTATGCTACAATCTCGATCAACTTAAAATAGGCCTATAAAAGTATAAATTACTTTTAAATAATCATCAAAACGTTTTTGTTAAAAGGGTAGTATATACAAATGCGCAAATTCAGTTGATCTCCAAATGGATTCTTGTCAATTCGAGGGTGCTGATTCCGAATCCGATGAGTGTCACACGTGAAACCTTGAGCATTTTTCGTAAAATGCGAAAATTCAAAATGGCCGCCAAGATGGCCGCCAATTTATGAAAACGTTTATTCTATGGCCATTCATCAGGTTATTTGATGTTTTTTTTGTTGAATCAAAGGGGCTGATTCCGAATCCGATGAGTGCCACATGTGAAACCTTGAGCATTTCTCACAAAATGCGAACAAAATCCAATATGGCCGCCAAATAAAATTAATTACACCTTAAAACCATTTATGACCTCCATTTAAGACCTCGGAGGGTTTTTTTTTAAACGTGAAGTTACCACCCGCAAACAAATAAACAAACACCCACACACATGTTCACCCACACACACATACACCCCACACAGACGCACCTTGACACACACCCACCTCACCCCTCACACACACACATACATGTACACACAAACATCTACCACAACATCACATAAAGTACACTGCCACATTTTTATAATGCATGACACAAACACAAATTTAAGACTTCTCATTCTAGTTGGAGCCAGCTGACTTGTCACATGACTAGTGCCATGTGCTTCAGATTCACCATGGAAACAAGGAACTGAGAACTAGACCCATGGTTAACTGGTTACCACATGTAATTGATATGTACAGAAGGTAAGATGAAAGATTCTGGCATCAGGGGATCCACTTTGAATGAGTCTACTCTTGCTATTTGGACTTTGTCTCTCAGCCTCTTTGGACAACTGAAGAATGAATTGGAAGCCATGCAAGAAGGGGAAGATCAAAAAGTTGTCACTTGTCACAAAGAAGAGAGTCTCAAAAGAATCCAATCAGATGCGGCTGACAGAAAGGGAATTCGTGAGGCGCTATCGACTTGTATAGATGTATTTGACAGTGAGAAGCACCCTCCTTCAAGCCTGGTGAACATCTACACTGGACAGGTTGTGGATGATCCAGCAGTAAATGCCGATGATGCAATCAAGATTGGAACTGATCAGATGAACGAGTATGAAAGAAAGTTGGCGAGGGGGTTCCATGACACAATTAAGAAGAAGGTCACAGGAATGGCAAAAGCTTCTGATATTATGTCATCAAGAGGTGAGGTATCTACAGTTACCAATACAGAGATGATTTACGCCCGGGTAATCAGGATCATGGCATCATCAAGGGTGCAATTCTTATGAATTGGCCTCCTATCCACCCGCACTGTTCGACAAGAATGGTGATGCATGTTCCACAAGTAAGTTTGTCTTGAAGTCAAGGAACAAAGTTGAGTGATGTCAATGAAATGCAGAGGTGCCAGATGTTATCATTCTTGGTGGATGTGGTCTTCTTTGGACCGTTCCTTGGCCTGCGTCTCAAGCAAAGCTGTGTACTTTTGTAGATGTTGCTGTATTAGCAACGTTTATGAAATATGCAGACAGTTGTCCAGTTCTTTATGTGGTTTTTGACAGATACTACAAGAGCAGCATCAAGTCATGCTGCCAAACAGCACATGCAAAAGGGTGCAGCCGTGTATGAGTCACCTCTGCCAATACAGAACGTCATCCTAAATGTAACTGCAAACAAGAAACAAGTCATCAAGACAATGGTAGATCAGTTGCGTTCCATGCAAGTACCAGAGGGCAAACGATTGATTGTAACTGGACCTGATCCGCATCCAATTGTTGTTGGTGTTGGTGTGCACTTGAAGAAGAGGTGAAACACAAAGAGGCAGATGAAATAATGGCCTACCACATGATAAAGGAGGCCAAGAGAGGTCACTCGCCTATCAAAGTTGTGTGCGATGACACAGACGTTCTGGTCATTCTTGCACACCATCTACATTTCCAAACTAATGGCATACCACACACAACAAAGGTGGTAATGGAATCAACTTCTCGCACTCGAGCAGTCATAGATGTCAATTAGGTTATCAAGAAACACAAGAAAATGATGCCCAATCTACTTGGAGCCCATGCATTGACTGGATGTGACACCATTTCCTGTTTTTATGGAGTATAGGAAGGGCGTCTGAACTGAAGGATTTGGAGCCCTATCCTGATTCTCTACTCCTTGGGAATACTGAAACGCCTCTCGACCAAGTAACAGAATCCTGCTTGACATACGTGGCATCCCTGTACGGAGAAGAACCAAATGACTCTCTTGACACAATACGAAGGAACATTTTCGCAAGGAAGGCTTGTGGCAAGCGCCTAGTCCCTCCCAAATTGATGAGTCTAATTCCACCAACTATTGCCACTTTTCGGCCACATTGCCAGTGTGCCCATTATCAAGTGGCGTTGTGGGTGGCTGCTGGCAAGCCAGTACCCCAAGCCCTAGACCCATTGAAGAATGGATGGAGGAAGAAGTCTTCTACGATTCAACCTGTATATCTAAAAAAATGATCAGCCAGTCGCACCCGAATAAGTCCTCAATATCATTAAGTGTGGGTGTATATAGGAGCGACTGCAGATCAGCCCAGTGCAGCTGCATGAAATCTTCACTGGCATGCTCAGAAATTCTGCCGCTGTAAGGGCGATGTCCGCTGACAAAATCCAATGAACAATACATCAGAAGACAGTGACAGTGACATTAGCAGTTGTGAAGACTAGTGCAATTTGACATTGTTCGGCTCTGTTTTTGGAGGTGTTAAGACTAAAAAGACTTCAATTATGGTAAATGATTGTCTATAATGGACAAAGATATAGTTTACAATGAATATCTATATTATCTATATATTCATTTATTCATTATTTTATTCCTATATAACTTTCCCATTACACAAAGTATACTTTGTTGTCTTCTATAGCTAGCCTGCTGGGTTCACTGTACCGGTATCCACCGCAAAAACGCAGGTGTTAAGGCAACACAACTGATATATCGGACTACTTGGATAGATACAATATGCTGTTATTATCACTCGCGTTTTCCAGTATATACTGTAGTTGAAGAACTGGATTTGTGTCTTTAGCTAATTCAAAATTGTTGACCCTTTAATAATAAACTATCCGATGCTCACAAAAGTTAAGCTACCCATATTAAGACTAACCTTGGGAATCTAGTATTGCATCTAAACTTTTGTGAGTAACCTCTAGATAAAGCACACACTCAGTATACTATTTCTGTGCATACAGCTGGCAAAAATTATTGTACATTTTGGGTATGTCGGCCATTTTAATTATAATTGAACAGGAAAAAGATCAAACTAATACAAAAAAGTTTCTTTGCAGCTAAATGAGCTAAAGGTAAACAATGTGTACACTATGATGATAAGAATTAAGAAACTGCGTAATAATAAGTGATGTAGAGAGATTTTAGGAATACAGAATCCTGTTTTGGTCAGCATCTACAATCATCGGTTTGGAATCAGCACCCTCGATTTGCCAAAAAACCACCAAGAAACATGATAAATGTCCATAGCATAAACGTTTTCATGATTTGGCGGCCATTTTGAATGTTCGTATTTTGCGAAAAATGCTCAAGGTTTTCGCGTATGACACTCATCGGATTTGGAATCAGCACCCTCGAATTAACAAGAAACCATCAAAAAACCTATTAAATGGCCATAGAATAAGTGTTTTCATGATTTGGCGGCCATTTTGAATTTTCACATTTTATGAAAAATGCTCAAGGTTTTGCGTCTGGCACTCATCGGATTTAGAATTAGCACCCTCGAATTGACAAGAAAACATTGAAAAACCTGTTAAATGGCCATAGAATAAGCGTTTTCATGATTTGGCGGCCATTTTGAATTTTCGCATTTTATGAAAAATGCTCAAGGTTTCGCGTCTGGCACTCATCGGATTTGGAATCAGCACCTTCGAATTGACAAGAAACCATCAAAAAACATTGTATATATAACAAAACGAGGTTCCTTGCTCTCTAGCCTGGACTACTAAGGAATTAATATGGAAGCGGCGCGTGAAGCGCATTCCTTAAATTCGCGGCGGGGAACACGCTAGCTGAACCGACGCGTTACAACCCACCCCTAGAATCCCGTGGATTTTCCACGGGTCCTGCTAGTGTCATCATAATATGTAACCGAATCTTGACACAACACAAATTCTTTATCATGATTGTGAAAGATTTTTCCCAGGATGGATGCGAGCAACCCTTGAGACCTGAAGGCATTTGAAGGAAACAACTTAGGGCAGTTGCATTCATGACCCCTCCCATCATACAATTGAAATGAAGCTTAACTGATTACTATCACACTATTATACTCGAGTATGATAACTGTACAAAGTATTAGAAATCATATACACTGATAATCAATGAAAAATAAGACATTTAAACAGAAGTATCATTAAAACTCAAATCATAATATCTTAGAATATGAGTCAATGAATTCATGAGAACATTTATACAGTTATCTCATTAGCAATACTTGGTTAATAAAGTGAAAGAAAGATTATCATGTGCAAATCGGAAGAGGTTTACTTTGTAATACAAAAACGAATGCTAGAAATCAAATCCTTCATCCATGTTACATATCATCACATTGATAATCACCATCATATTTTAACTTTCATGCAATATACACTTTATACACTTTCATAGCGAATATTCAATTCAATTTAATTCGATTCAATTCAATTCAATGAATATTCGTCCAAGTTACAAACATCGAAATGTTACATGGGATTTTGTACAAGCAATACAAATACATATGTTAACAACATCAACAGTAATACTCGGAATACACAAGTGATAAATGTACATAGTCGTTGAAATCTTATACATTGACAAGTAAAATTAACCATAGTATAAGCACTAAGAAAGAAAGTGTAAACGGGGAAAGAGGGTGAATAGAGGAATAAGGACAGTAGATCGAGGTGGGGAGAGAAGGGAATGAGTCGGCAGAAGGGGAAGAATAGAGAAAGAAAGGAAAAGAGCTGATGCGAGGTAGAGAAGAGAGAAGTGGGGACGGTTGTAAGAAGAAAGAGAGAATATCATGAATGATAAAGGTATTGAACAAGAAGATTATGAATTCCCACTATCAAATTAGTTAACACATTCGTATATGGACATGAAAGTGCAATAGAAGTCAATGAAGGAACAAGTTATTTAATAACAAAGTACTGGGAAAGTAAGAAAGAAAAGCAACGGAAATGGACATAGTAAGTGCTGAACAACATTAATGAAAAACGTTTTTTTTTAAATATTATTATGTAGACAGGGTATATGTGATGGTTTTTGAAATGGTTGCTATTCGCATATTCCATTCAAATAAAAGCTAAACTGCAAAATATGCAACATTATAGACCATGGCTTTATATAAACACAACAATTTCACCTGTTAAATTGTTTAAATATCTGTTTCCGCATTAGATTACAATGTCAGTTGTAAGTACAAGAGTAAGTACAAGACTTGTACAAAAATATGAGCAAAATTCATATGCGCAATTATTGCACTCATACATGTGTATATAATTATTATCGTTATTCAATGTGAGCTGTTAAAGGCCCTAATGGAAAAGGGAATGCAGGATTTCAGATAGCTGTTTGTTCTACAATTTGCAGACTTTTACCTGATCGCATCCAACAACAATATTGATGGAGTGGATGTTGAGGATCATTCATGATATGCTCTACCTATTGCAAAACAAATCTCATCTAGACTGATGCTTTCCCCTACTATTCTGCCTGCTTGATTAAAAAATCTCAGAATTTCTAGTTAATACGATTCGTTGAATTTTTCAACTTGCGTCAAAAAAATATATTATCTATTAATGGTCACAGATTATTACTATATTTTATTCAATTATGTACAAATAAAAGAAATCCAGTAAGAACACACACATCAGAATAGTGAGCATATTTGTTTTACAATAACATATTCAGCAATGCAAACAAAACGGAAGTGGTTGCATGTAGGCCTACCACAACAATCGTTTTAATATCGCTGGGGACAATGAATAATACAAGAAAAAGACTTATTATATACCATTGAATGGCCTACAGTGGGATACAAGGGTATATGCCACGCGCTAAAGAGCATATTACACAAGTTGATCGGTACGACGACTGTCCACATGCGAACACATGCTATTCCAATCACATTGATTGTCGCATCCTACCGGGTACCCATTTTAAAACACCTGGGTGGGGAGGAGTAATGCAGATTAAATGCCTTGCCCAAGGATATGAGTGTTGTGCAGGGCCTCGAACATAAGATGTTTGCATTTCTAGTCAAGTGTAGAAACCACTCGACTATGACACCTCTACAATGATGATGGAGAAAAAAAGCAAGGAAATTCCGTAAATTTAAAAAAGAATAATTGCGCTGAAACATTTGAAAACTGATTGATAAAACTAGACAATGAGGAGAGAGAGAGAAAGGGGTGGTAGGCCTATACATCTGAATCATTGTCTAGAGTAACAATTAAATAGTTGAAGGCCTAAAAGCAATTTTTTTCCAAAAAATGTGGACAAACGTATGACTACTTGCAAAATTCAAAATAATAGAATTCTGGGATCAGTAGGGGTTTCATTAAACAACATAACAAAAGTAAACATTAATCCAGCGCATTATACTGCAGGTCAAGTCCTTTTTGCGCTGCACATGGTAATGCAGAATAAATGTATTCTGAAACATAATTATGATTACAAATATAGCCATGCTCATTGAAATACATCTAACCACATATAAATTGGAACATTCGCAATATACGAAAAGATAGATAAATATATAAAAGTAGACAAATTCAAGCCACATTATATTATTTACATTAATTTAATACAGCCTACATTATAACCGCATTCAAATTGTCATGCAAATATTCTTGTCACTTTATATTACAATACATAAATGAGGATGAATGTAATTAATCACGGTTAAATTCAAGATAATGGGATGTACTATATAGACAATTAGTCATACGTGCAACAAAATAGACCTACATTGTAAATTAACGATTAACGACATTCTTTATAATTTAATCAATATATACAAAATAATCAGTTTCAGTAAACAATATTTGGCGTTTTAACTATATTTCGCTGATTCCGAACGGAATAATTGATTTTTGATAGATCATGTTCATTAATACAAATACTTATATTGATACTGCCACAACAACAACATCATCAACAAGACCACAACAATAACAACAAAATCAACAACTACTACTATTACTAGTGAAAAATTGTGCGTTTAGAATATTTTCGAAAAATATGGTAATGTCTCAGTGCGCTATACAATAAACATAATAAAAACAGAAATATATGTTAAAATAGTAAGCTTTATGCTACATGATTTACTCTTAACAATGTTCTTGCATTGAATGTAATAGTTTACAATCACTAGTTGAACTTGTAGAAAAACAGCTGATTGGATATTTAACATTCCTATACATTCATAGTCAATCGTTAATAACCTGCGTTGCCAAGACACTCCTTTGTATGGGCACATATCATTCGGTTACGTTATTCACAAATTATCAGCAGACAAAATTACCAACTCAAATATATCAGACAATATTGTTTGCCCTTTTCAAATAAAAATCATAAATCATTACAAACCTTTTACGTAACACATGCAAGAGTTCATACACACGATATAACTTTTCCTCTGAATATTTGCTTTCTTTTTATACATTCATTTTATTGTTTTGATTTTGAATTTATTTTATATTCTGTATTTATACAGTTGATTTTATGTCGTCAGATAACTGTCATTTGTTCATATGTGTCTTGTTTATAATTGTAGAATTTATTTGTATACACTCCCAAATCTCTCATTTAGAGCATCCATTTTGGTTCTGAAAAGACCATACTGTTTTTACATAGCGCGTAATAAATAAATCATAAAAGACGCTTGATTCTAATGGCACAGATATCATTTGAACAATGCTCATCGCACACGAGGCAGTGTTTACATTGCATTAATACATGCGCTAACCGATAGAGGTGATTCAGTTAGGACTACAACGCCCTTAAAGTCGAAGAAAGGTTTGCACCGTTCAATTTGCACTCACTTTGTATAACTATTCCACTCTCGCATGGTGCGTCAATGCCTACGCCAGTCGCTGACGCAGTCATGCGCTAGGTAAATTCCGCATTGTGTGCAACGAGCTTCAATGCGAACATCTATAACCACACAAACAATTCTGAACGATAACATATTATCCATTCCAAATGTAGTAATGTAAATAAATCTTAGGAAGGCGCTAGAGTATATTTACAGCTAAGTAACAAGGCAGGCTACATTGTTGCAGCTATTAAGAGTAAAGAAGAACTGGTATTTTCAAAAGTCGCTTGACTGTAGCATGCATGACTCTCTGTACTAAGCCTAATCGGCTATTTAGTGTTGGTATTTCATCCGTCCATGACATTGAACCCTCTGATGGATTCTAATTTTGGCAGGCAACCATTAACAAACACATTTTTATTAAATTTCAACTCTCTATCCGATTCCCTCCACAATGACAGTTAGCATCAATTCATCACCTTATTTACAGACGTCCTAACTCTGAAGATTTGTCAAATGTCCATGATTAACTGAGCAGGCTCTTGTTTCATGAGAACACACTTTGATTTCATTATACAAGTATATCAGGGATTTGCAATCCCTCAAAAACCTATTTCAAAATTGATCTGTAACAGCAATATCAGTTTATGAAAGTATGTGCACAAATTTCAGATCAAAAGACCTTTTTGTCAATATGTGTAAATTGAAGCCCCAATTTTGCACACAACAAATGTGGTGAATAAAATACTGCCAGTTAAATTCTGCAAGAAAAATGACTATAATCTTTTTTAATAATTGCAATTTTGCCACCGTTCCTTTCTTTAGGATAGTTTCAACTGTGATATTTTACAACATTTCGGCCCTTTTACAAGTTTTGACATTTGCACCGTGCAAATCCTGTAACGCTCTTTAAGGTATATTACATGAATGAACTACTTAATGTTACTGAGAGTGACATTTCGAATGGAATTCAAAATCAAAACTTCTTCAATGAAATAAAAAGGGCCACAAAACCGATGTAAAGAATAAACATCCATGTAATATTAAATGAATATCAACGTGATTCATTGGGTGAGTAACTCGATTGCATGACAAATAATAATTCTTAGTCCGGATGTTAAATTAAACGTTGTGTGATTATCCGATACGTCTATAATGGTGTTTTCATGTACTTTTCACTTCAGCTGATATTTCTTCTTTTCGAGGAATGATCGTCTGATCCGTCTAAATCGTTATATCGCGTACGGTGTCATCTACCTGATCATTCAAAAATATTTACTGACGTGAGAGAAGAGAGAGAGAGAGAGAGAGAATTTAAAATGTGTGCATCAACATAGAAGCAGAAATACATCAACATTATCACATAGAGCAGTAAACTGAGGATAAAGAAGAGAGAGAGAGAGCTTGAATATCATACAGCTTTACGTCAAACAGAACCACTTGTACTGATCTGTTATCTAAATCTATTACGTAGAAAACGTCATAATACAAAAAAGCGCGAATAATGTAAATAACAAGACTTACATGTAATGTCCAAAATAGAATAAATACCTTAATTTTATCATTTCGATTATCCAGCCTATATCTTCCAATGGGCACATTGGAACATTCTTAATTACACATTTCCAAAGGCATGTTATTTCTAATAACGCGCCTTTTGTCAACTCCTTGTTACATTTTGCATATATTGATTTCTGTTAGATCTTGATCGGTACAAAATGTCAGCCCCATCATTCTCGATGTTAACAGAAATACACAAATAAAAAGTTTACTAACACCCCCCCCCCCCACCTCCCGAGACGGAAATGAACTACATGCTTGTAATATATTCAAGATACTTTTTTTCCTTCTATTTCTGTATATCTAAACACATGCATGGCCTTTCAAGCAGACCTCGCGACTGAATGAATATCAGAAATGACTGGCATGAGGATACGAGCACGCGCGCTAGTCTTCCACTAATTCTAACACTAGACCTCATTTCTGCTGCACTCTAGTCTGCCAGTATAGGTCGTTTGAAAAAAGAGGAAGGAGACTTTATTGCAGAGGGTTTAAGATACATGCAATCATACATGAATTTCATGCAGCCATTAAGGGCGATGCAAGTCTTGAAGTAAAGTTCTAAGGACTTACCCACGTGGTTTGCCATGCACCACCTCCACCTCCATGACTAGATCTTCATTGCAAGCAACGATGAAATCATCCACGCTCTCATCTGTCCGGCATCTTATGAATCTACCAGTATCAAGATAGACGGAATACAGCATTATTGATGTTAAGTGACTAGGGATTGGGAGGGGGGGGGGGGCATACTCCAGGAGTAAACAATGTTTGAAATAATATAGCTGGTAATAATGATGTAACTTTTCTCTCATTTGTTTTATCATTTAGAACCCTCGATTGAAAGAACAGCTGTAATGCATTGTACAGCTGAGCAGAGCTATCAATCCTTAGCATTTAGGCCTATTCATGTTATTAATGTTTTGTTATCTCTAAGTTCAAATCGAATCTAATCACATCGAATAAAACACTGATAGAGAGAGAGAGAGAGAGAGAGAAGGAACATACTCCATTCAATTAAATTCAAAGAAACTTTCATTTTATTCTATTGGTCGTATTAACGAGACACTCAAATAAAATGACCCAAAGAAATATACTCTCCGCAAAAAAAGAAGAGAACTGGGGAGTCTTTCACAAAGACTAAGATCAACTTTAAGTTGGACTTAAATATTGGCAGGCCGTTCATGCCACTGTTTGCTCTAACCATTATGATCTTTATATAATGTTTTTTCCTTCAATGATGAATGATAAAAAATATAAGTTATGTAGATTTGTGACCATAATTTGTACGTCCCTTGAGAGACCAATGCCAGTAAATGGTGAGAGCAATTAATGGCATGAACGGACTGCCATAATTAAGTCCAACTTAAGGTCGATCTCAGTCTTTGTGAAACACCCCCAGGACACTCTTTATTGCTAACAATTCTTATATAAACCGTCAATAAAATATAATAAAATATATATCAAATTATAGGAAATTTAATACTCTACCAACATCAATTAAGTTTTGAACTTGCACGCTTGGATGGGCAGAATTAGAGCAAGTAGCCATGCAAATGTTAATGAACATTAACATCTGTAAGATATTCTTACAGATGAGGAAGATGGAGCTATGGATATCGTCTATTGTCTAAGGACTGCATAATTTTGACAAGCATTGTGAAGATGTCTCTCCTTTGGTGATCCTCGTGATTTTTTTTTTTTAATTCTACAAGAAGGAAATGCTCATCAACATTTGAAAGGCCAAATGCCCCAACTTCACAATTTTCTTTCATAGACTCAGCTATTGTTAAATGGCTCATCTCACTCATGCCTCAATGGTATGATACTATTTGCATATCACCTTAAAGAGGAATAATTTATGTTTATTTGTATACATGAAAGGTAAGTTCAATTTAATTCATTTATTTCAAAATTGTAATTTTAAATAAATGTCCACCTTTTAGGGGGGCTGAGTGTATCATGGACAGGAAAAGCGGATCAGAGAGAGAGAGAGAGATAGGGGGAATTAAAAGGGAAGAAATATGTCAAAGTAATCTGTTTAATAAATTACAATATGTCTTACCTGATAATCTTAAGAATTTTGAGGTTGTGTGTTGATGTGAAAGCTTGTAAGATTAGTTCCATCTTACTGTTACCAATGTCAAGATCGCTGAATGTCACCTTAACAAGCTGAGGGGAGATCTTCAGGAGGGCATTGGGTAGTGAAGTGGGCTCCTCATGGAAAACAGCCGGTTCCCATACATACTCATGTGTTTGAATGGTGAGTTCTGTTGCTCCTGGTAGATGGATCCTCTGGATGACGTCACAGTTGATCGCGGTCCGTACATGTATAGTTACCCTCTTCACATTGTCAAACATCGAACCACAATCCTGCCATCCTTCTAGTGTCTCATCATCTACTGTCAGCTCAGTTAAGGTGGGGCTCGTGTTACCACTCTGGTCGTGATCATGTACATTAAAAAAAGTAAATTAAAGTGCAATAATAAAAAATGTAGTAGGTTCGATTGTTGGTAGATATATAAAAGCGTTAAGTTTCATGAAAAAGGGCGACAAACAACATGAAAATGGATTACGCTTGCCTCATGGGTAATGTAGAATATAAACAAGGATTTAAAAAAGACATGAGCCGAGCAAATGCGAGAAGGCTTATGCAAATGCAACTATGCAAGTATAAGTAACATGATAAAATAATACATAGTAAACGTTATAAGAAATCCATTTTGTTTCTTTCATACATGACAATTGTACATGCATATCATTAATTACTTTCAAATATAAATATGTTGAAGGTACTATGTCCCATTTGCAGCCAACATGAAATTATGTAGAACTTTGCAGGAATTATGAATATGTCACGTATGTCCTATCTGTGAAATTTAAACGTTATCAGTGTCTTAGTATTCAACTTATGCAAGGAAACCAGTTTACTTGCTAGACTTCACTGTCAGACACTATTGAGTGAGTGACTGACTTCTTTGTTTCTTTGGTAATAACATACATAAAATGAGCTGTAAAGGATACATGAGCATTTGTCTACATCAATAATCCACTTTTGTAATGGACAAAATTAAACTGATTGAATCTTTGCGCAGCACAAAACGTACGACCATTCGGTACAAGGGTCTGAAAATCAGACTATTTACTAAAAGGATTGCAATCCCTAAGGTCGATTCGACAACTAACGGTCGTTATTCTCCCACAACAAGACATTTTCAAGCCTTTTCGTTTTGAGGGAAGTTCTAAATTAGTATTATCTTTCAAATGCCGGTGGAATTTAACCTTTTTATTGT
The DNA here is from genome assembly GCA_037976565.1 of Mesocentrotus franciscanus. Lineage (NCBI taxonomy): Eukaryota > Metazoa > Echinodermata > Echinoidea > Camarodonta > Strongylocentrotidae > Mesocentrotus > Mesocentrotus franciscanus. The sequence continues at coordinate 17,106,160 of CP137671.1, read as the reverse complement.
TTGGCCTGCAAATGGGACATAATACCTTTAAAGGCAAGTACCGTTTATAGATTCAATAAAACGAAGACCAGTCTAATTTAGCCATACGCTAGGATGAACACCCACTAAATAATTTCAAATCAGGCAAATGCAAGTATTCCGTACTTCGTATATGCAATAAACAAATAAAATGTAAATGGCATAAATTTATTAGAGTCTAAAATAGTGATTGAAAAAATATAAAATTATATCACGGTAATTACATATAAACCGTTATAGATGTAGTGTAGTGTGAATTAATAATACATGTATTACTTGAATCGTGATGTACATTGGGCCGTTTAAGTATGTCCGATGTCAAGTTTGACTGCTGAATTAACAGAACTGATATTCAATATTAAACGTGTCTACATGTACAAATATACCACCATAAAATTGAGCGTTTTAAAAAAAAAAGTGTTATAATGCATAGGCCTATCGTGAGAAAGGCGGGCGAAGTGGTCGTGTCCACCATTGAAGAAAAATAAAGGCGAAAGAAGACACTGTATGGGTATAACCATTTTTGTGCTCCTTGCCATCATGGTCATGTCGAATATTTGATGCATGCATTACATGATTATAAAAATTCGTTTTAACACCCAAATGCATTTTATAACACCTGAGAAAAGAATACGGTACTGGTAGTATATATTAACGCGATTTGTACTTTCCTTTTACAAATCATATATTTACAAATTATTACCTTTCCTTTTACAAGTTCTTTTCATATATTTGAATTCTTCTGGAGAATTTTCGCTTTATTTGAATGCTCCACTACATTAACATCTGCAAGTTACCTACGATTAAACATTTAAATGAATATCAATACAACAGATAAAGCTAACAAATAAAGATGAGTATTTGGAGGGCTCGGTTATCCAGTGGCGGATCAAAGATAATCTAGCGGGAGGCACTAACCCGAAAATTTATGACAAGCAACAACAACAACTAAAGGTGGTGGGGGTCATTACATTTCTCACATGCTCTCATTCTTTTTAATTATCTGGCCAGCAACAAAAAGTATCTCTTTCCTTTGTAATATAATGTAATGAAATGATTTTATGAGTCTTTTTACTTTAAGTGTATTTCTTTGTATGCACTATAGGATTATGTCTTCAGCACCTCTAAATATTCGATACATAGTGAGATGGAGAGAAAAGGCATGGCTTATCACATTTGAATGCCTTTGTGGGTTGGGGGGGGGGGCACTTGCCCCTACTCTTGATCCGCCGTTATTTATCCCGTCTACTTTCGTTCCCACACTAACCACTTATTTTTAAAAGATAACATTCTTAAAATTGATGATTCGTATTCTTGGTACCTCGGTATCTTTAAGCTTCAACTTGTTAAAAACGAGTTACCTCTCTCGATTTCCTCCATTTTTCAAAAAAATAACGAGATACATCCATACCCCACTAGACAGTCTCACAACTTCCACACTCCTCGAATGAGAACAGCTTTCGCACAAAAAACAATTATTTACACCGGTCCAGTATTTTGGAATAACATAGATCCATCTCTTAAATAAAGTACCAGTTTATACACATTTAAAAACAGCTGAAAATTAAGTTTTTAAACATGCACATATGCATGATGTATGTGCCGTCGCCGTTCAGCTGCATTGTTGATATTGCTGATACGTCGCTATACATGAATCTCGGTTTGTTTGACTCTCTACTCAATCCCTTTGTCCCTCATTCTACTGACCTAACCTCCTTTTTCTAGAGCTTTTGCAATCATTCATTTTCCTCTTTTCTTAAATCTTTCTTTCTTTTTGACTTCTACTATTTTCCTCTATTTTTGATCACTTGATGCAGAGGGACTCTTTTGAGACCGATATAATGTTTAATGGTGATAATTAATAACTGATAGGAAGTGACAAAGGTGAGCAATAGTTTTTTTTATTGATACAATCGGGACTGTGGGCATTACGGATAAAGAAAATGATATTTTCTAGATCATATTGACCTTGAAGAAAAACTTGAGCTCTATTTGGGGGAGAACCTGAACTTCCTGATTATGGTATCGACGAAATAATAGTTGTGGATCCATGACTATCAGAAAGGAGGGGATTTTTTTTTCCCCCAGGCATATGATACGGTAATCTTTTTGACCCTACTACATTTTCACGTCGGAATGAGTAAAGGGTAAGGGGGTGATCCACATACTGGATTACAAAAGTAACATTGTATTGGATACACAATTGCTGACATTACGCTACTATGTGTATTTTTCTAATATGTTTACACTTTACACCATGATACAGTTGCCATCCTCATTCATTTACAAAAGCAATATGTTATTCTGACATTGGATTGAAATGGTACTTGAAAAACTAATATTACATAACAGAAAAGTGTGAAAACAAATAGACATGGAACACTTTGCAGTTTCCAACATTTTACAGAAATAATACAAACGGGGACGAAGAGATTCGAGTATTCATTTTAGTAGGTTTTTAAATTCAATATGATCAAATCAATACCTTTGCAGATGATGCCATCGATGACGATGTTGAGTAGAAGTCATCATGATAATGACTGCGGAGTTTCAGGTCCTTCAGATGTGTCATCTTACAGATAAACTGAGCGAGATTACTTGATGCAGAGGGACGTTCACTGAGATCACGAGCACGGATGTGAAGAGTCTCAATCTGTTATGATACCAACATTATGTTAAATGAATAATTACTAACAAAAATATTTTCAAAATTCAGCAATTTGTTCAAAATCATATAAATGTCGTTGCCACAACTAAACAAACTTAACACAATCACATTGTATTTTGTAATGAGCTACAAGTCTTAACACCTGAAATTAGCATTAATTTCAATAGTTCCTGGATTCTTTTGAGAGACCGATATAATGCATAATTGTGTTAATTAATAACTAATAGGTAATGACAGAGGTGATCAATAGTTCTTTTTTGTATTGATCCAATCGGTACTGTGGGTATAACGGATAAAGAAAATGATATTTTTCTAGATCATATTGACCTGTTGACAGAGGGAGTAGTGGGTAAATATGAATGAAAGACGTGGCTCATGGTCTTAAGTCTTACAGAACAAAAGAGAATAAAACAAGGATGCAGAACGATCGTAAACCATTCCTTAATCACACTACTTGCCACCTTCAAAAGATCCCTCAAAACTCACCCTTTTCCCCATTGATCTATGTGATATACTTCCTGTACTGTACATTTTTGTCCTCTTTTCATATATTTGTATTTGTAAGCGGAATGGTACTTATTGTTTTTAGCGCTCCTAAATATTCGATATTATTATTATTATTACTACTCTTGAAGAAAAACTTGAGCTGCATGCATTTGGGGGAGAACCTGACCACCCTGATAATGTTATCGACGAAATAATAGTTGTGAATCCATGACTGTCAGAAAGGAGGGGTTTTTCCCCCAGGCATATGATTCGGTAATCTTACTGACCCTACTACATTTTCACGTCGGAATGAGTAAGGGTTACGGGGGTGATCACATACTGAATTTGAAGTCTTAATCTGTTATAATAGTAACATTGTATTGGATACACAATTGCTGACATTACGCTACTTACAAATATGTTTACACTTTACATCATGATACAGTTGCCATCCTCATTCATTTATCAATGGAATATCTTATTCTGACATTTGATTGAAATAGTACTTAAAAAAACTAATATTACATGACAGAAAATTCTCAAAACAAATATACATGGAACACTTTGCAGTTTCCAACATGTTACAAAAATAATACAAACGGGGACGAAGAGATTCGATTATTCATTTTGGTAGGTTTTTAAATTAAACTTTTTAGTCTTATCAGTATTCACAATTGAAAAAGCTGTCTCTCCATTAGCAAGTCTGTAGCACTCCGAATTTTCCGATTAAATGAAATAAATTGTATTTATTATTTCTTATCAATCTAATAACCTTCACTCTGTTTTTGTATTATGACAGAAAGTTCACTTTTCGCATCCACTTCCTGAAACGTTCAAGTTTTCCTACCTGCTTTCCCTTAACGGTGTACCAATAGGGAGAGTTAAATTGTCCAATTGCGTTTGACTATATAGGAAAGAGAACACCTCCAGTATAACAAAACATGTAGTGATTTGCTCAGAGTCCTAACAAATATAATCAAATCAATACCTTTGCAGATGATGCCATCGATGACGATGTTGAGTAGAAGTCATCGTGATACTGACCGTAGAGTGTCAGGTCCTTCAGATGAGTCATCTTACAGATAAACTGAGCGAGATCACGTGATGCAGAGCAGGCGATACGATCCGCGTTCTCAATGACACATCAAGATATTGTGCAAAAACTGTATGATGTGTATCAATAGGCTTTTATAAAATATGTAGCATGTGATAGATATCGTATTGATAGCATCGAGACGTCACTATATATGTACCCAAGGGTGTTAAATGTAGCCAATTTGACGTAAATCTAATATTTTTGTTTAAATATTGGTACACGTTTTAAATGTCGTATCCTTAAAAATACTGAAATAAATACTGTTTGAAAATATTCATATCAATAACATTTTTTAAATATTTATTGTTATAGATTCTTTGCTTTTTCACCATCATCAAAGGACAATTATAAGTATGTTTTTTGAAAAGGCCAATCTTTATGACGTAAAGCCACATAGGTGTGCATTCTTTCTGCAGCAACCAGGCAAGTAGCCAATTTGAAGTTGATCTACAGGAATAAGTAATGTTTTATTGTAAAAATCAAATTCTTTGGTTTGCTAATGTAATAATATATATTTTGTTATTCTTATATTTTGAAAATGCTTATTGTTGCTATTCAATTGGAAGGTAAACAATTGTGAAATAGCCTACGCATGTATTGATTAGTGGTACTTGTCTTGAAAACAGACATAAATTAAATATCATATTAAGTCTCAATAATCTCTGATTGACTCAGCCCTTTGCAGGGCCTAGGGTGCACGAGGAATATTTGCGTGTGTCTAAAGATGTGGCAGTATATTTTGTCAGAGAGAGAAATTGACCAGATACAACATCTCGTTTCAATATTCAACCATGTAACGTCGTAACCTGTTCATTATTGAAGACTACTTACTATAGTATACGCAGTAATGATTTTTTTTTCCTTGTTGTCCGAAGTTATAGTCTAATTTTCTCAGACATCAAATTGGGTCGTGGGGTAAGAACAGAACAAATAATAATGTGAAATTGTAGCACGAATTTTTTTTGTTTCATCCGAATTCGTGAGAAAATATTTAGCGCCGAATCAGCCACCCGGCGAATAAGCGGGGTTGGGGGTTATGAGCACTATTTTAAAAATCAACACCCACCCCGCCCCGCCCCGGCCTCCCTTGCGCCAGGAGGGGCCCGTCTTCATTTTTATTTTTAAAAGGTTCAATTTACCTGTTTGGGGGTCAGGGGCCGGCCCCTAGATCCAGGCCCGTAGCCAGGGGGACGTATTTTCCAAGATCATACACCCTCCTCATAGACCCTCCCCAGGACGTCGATCAATTACATGTATTTGCCCCCCAAACATCAAACTCCGGCTACGGCTCTGCCTAGATCCGCCACCGTGGGTGTAACCGTAGGCCTACGGCCGTATATGATCAGTAGTTGGAGTCGAGACACTTTAGATCAGCTTAATGTCACAAATAGCGGTCTGCGTTGTGCTTACTAACTAGACTATTACTTAGCTTAGATCATCGATCCGATCCGACGTCCAGGCCCATGCGCTATGCATGGCCACATAAAGACCACGCGCCACAGAAGCCCTAAAATGCTACATGTTCTCATATCTTTGGTGTTTTCGAGATGTTTTAAGGTAAGGTTTATTTTGGTTGTTCCTTAATTGCCAAGAGTAGTAGATCTATATGTATTTTTATCATAGCTTCATTAGTTGAAACTGTGTGCTTCTACCGCAGTATCCAGAATCTCGGGTAATAAAACTAAACAGTATTGTAATTTGTATTGGTACCGTGGGAAAGCCCCAAAACAAACGGTACTACTATAGTACTACTACCGGTAGTTGAATTGAGCCGGGTGCTCCGGTCCGTGCGCGCGCCAGGCCAGGCCGCCTGCCGGCGGTGGCCTAAGATTAGAAGATGAGACTATAACTTCGTTAGTCAGTTAATTAATGCATGATTCCAATCTTGACGACCTCGTGTATGGTAACGCTGTTACATTGTACTAGTATTACTAGTCAATCAATGAGAGTGAACCTAGACCGAAAATTGCTGTCTCTTTCGTTCTTTAGGAAGTTTAGCCTCTGATTTGGGTAGGGTCGGCTCCTCTCTACAGACTCTAGAGACAGAAGCCGACCATAGGGGCTCCTGTGCAAACTCGGTGGAATGGATCTGACCACCATATTTCGGCCAAGCTTTTGGACTAAAATGTCACTTAAGCGGATTCATATCCGATGCATTCATTTTTGAAAATTAGGCCTATAGGCTGATGTACATCGGTTCCTCTCACCAGATTGACTGTATGATGCGTTTAAAGGTCTTTTTCCTGATTTTCTTCGTCGAATTGAACTCGGCTCGAGTCCGTGTTGAAATTTTGCAGTAACAATGCCCAGTAATAGAGTACGAAGCTGTGACGTCATAAAAATCTATTTTGGAATTTCTCAATTTTGTCTTCATTTTCCGAAAGACCACTAAAAATAATGGCCAAATGTCGAAAACCAATTATATGTTAAGTATTTGCCGAGATATGACCATCTGATTACAAAGATTGCCTATGGGAACTCAGTGTTATATTGCTCTGGCTCATAACATTAGGAGCCAGAGCAATATAACACTGAGTTCCCATAGGCAATCTTTATTCAGATGGTCATATCTCAGCCAATACTTAACATATTCAATTGGTTTTCAGTATTTGGACATTATTTTTGGTTTTTTTTGGAAAATGAAGAAAAATTGAGAAATTCAAAAATAGATTTTTGATGACGTCACACTTCATCACTCTATAGTTTCAACACTGAGCTGAGTTCGATTTCGACGAAGAAAATCGGGAGAAAAGACTTTTAAACGCATCGATACAGTCAATCTGCATATCTGGTAAGTGGAACCGATGTATATTATTATTACTAGGCTATATTAGCCTAGGCCTAAATTTCAAAAATAAATGCATCGGATATGAATCCCTAAAGTGACATTCTAGTCCAAAAGCTTGGCTGAAATTTGGTGGTCAGATCCGTTCCGAGTTTGCAGGAGCGCCTATGGTTGGCTTTTGTCTCTAAAGAGAGGAGCCAACCCTACCCAATTCAGAGGCTAACGAACGAAAGAGACAGACATTTTCGGTCTAGAGTGAACCTAGCCCTGCATGTTGATCGACTGATGTTGGACCGAAAGCTTTGCCTTTGGGAGGCTTTGCTTTGCCTTTGCCGGGATTTGGCTTTGGTCTCTGAAAAGTCTGATATCGACGATGGATGGTTGTTCTGCTATAAACATGATAAATAACTACTTTGGGCTCCACCATATTATTCACTGACCGCCTCTATACGGAGCTGACTGAGTGTGTGTACTGTACAGGATAGTGTGGGAGGTTACTTATGCAATGCAGTTTGTGTGTGAGCACCGTACCCATCCCGCACAGTTCAATAGCTTCACAAACTGGAGCTGGACCTAGCTGAAAATAAGTCCATACGGCATGCACCTCTTCAAATAAAAAATAATGCAAACTGCCATTGAAGAACGTGATACTACAAATACAAGCAAAAACTTGTCACTCCAAGTCCAAGCAAGCGAGCAGGAGAATTACTTACGACAGAACTGAATTCAGTGTAAGTGCTATAAACAATTGCACAGACGCAATCATCCTCAAAGCAGTCAACGAGACCCTTGGCCTTGGCATCTCTCTCTTGCCAAGAGTTAGACAGAAATAACTGTCTGGTATGGGAATTTTAAAATAAAACTGACATTTGTCAAACTTTCCCATACACCAACACATACATGTACATGTACGGTAATCCTTGGCATATGCACAATGGAGGGGTCAATTAGAGATTCACCCCAGAATTTTTGCCCACTTTTTTCTTTATCTAGACAAATTGATGTAGAAAAAATGATTGAATAAAAAAATGAATCTAATTTTCTTATACTGGTACTATAAAAATAATTTTAATTGTAGAACATCAAAATATACGGTACTTTCAGCTTATCTGACCCTTTTCTTGAAGCTTCAATTAGAGATTTACCCCAGAATTTTGCCCACTTTTTTTCTTTATCCAGACAAATTGTTGTAAAAAAAATGAATCTAATTTTCTTATACCGGTACTATAAAAATAACATTAATTGTAGAACATCAAAATAAAGGACTTACCGGTACTTTCAGCTTATCTGACCCTTTTCTTGAAGCTTCTGTGCGAGTTGAGATGGGTGATCACACACAAACTGCATTGCATAGCCTCCCTCACTAACCCTTACGTATAGAGACGAAATCTTGCCCAATTACAGATAAATTCAACTAGTACACAAATTGCATTGGTCTTTGAGTGGAAGAAGAAAACTTATTGGAAAAAAAATCAATCCAAGAAGACCCTATCAAAAGGAAAATGCTGCTCTGCTATCCCTGACAAGATCCTGTCCTAAACCACTGCGAGGACAAGTTAGGATGAGTAATTGCACTCATCCCCCTTAATAAATTATAACAAGATGTAAAAAAGCTAATCTCATGCAAAGAAGATCTTGATCATTTGCCTGCAATCAGGAGATGATAGAATGCAATCGTGCAATGGATTTTTAAATACATAATGTCACCTTTGGCTGGTACATCTCTTGTACGGTGAACTATATTAAACACTTCCCTTGCAGTTTAAAGCCCCTCTAAATTGTTGGGAGCCCCAAATTTGCCTAAAATTTGATGGCAAAATATCACTTAAATTGTATCATAATGTGAAAGGGTGTCATTTAAGACACATTTCTGCAAGGATTTTCAAAATAATTGTGTTTGAGGACAAATATTGATTAAAAAAGAATACTTAATTTGGGTTTTCTGTTGCATGCAGAAAACATACATGTTGTATCTTAATTTCTTTCACCAATATTTGACTTCAAACACATTTGTTTTGAAAATCCTGGCAGAAATGTGCCTTAAATGACACCCTCTTTCACATTATGATACAATTTAAGTGAATTTTGCCATCCAATTGTTGGGGCTCCCAACACTTTAGAGGGTCTTAAAACTTAAAGTGTAATACTTTACTTCTTTTTTGCTTCAATTTATTTATCTTTTCGTTTTATTGTCTTCACATATAAAGTGCATATTAAATGTACTCTCTTAATCAAGATTTTTATTACTAAAATTTTATTGTCATTTCTTCTCACTTGTATCGCATGTTACACAAAAATAAATGTTGGTCTTTGTAATATGTATTTAGAAGTTGTACATGTACTCTTTTATTTACTAATTTACATGTACTGTACATGTCTATACACAATTATGAAAAGGGATAAATGCTACTACCTGCACAGGCTGCATGTTTCAATTATGTTAATAATGTTTGTCAAATTTATTTCTCTATTACTGACATTGAGCTTAATATCAAGGGTATAATGGTAAATTCAAAACCTTAAAAACAATAATGTTGTAAACTTGTATTAAATAAAGCTTGTAAATAGTAACTTTCAAGAAAACAACAAATATAATCTAAATGTTTTTAATCCCTAATTAGGACATATTAACAAATAGCCTTATTTAACTCAAGGAATCTCCATAGAAATTTAATGAGATTGATGAGTTTGTACGGTACTCTTTGAGTTTTCATTCTCTAGCTTTCTCTGAAACATGGATTCATGAAAATACTTCATTATTGTTCAATAAACAAGGTTACACTTGTATGCCATGTTTATAGTATTTTAGATTCTCTTGACATTACTGTTAGAGATGACATCATGACTCAGTCAGATGATTTTGAATCTTTTTTTACTGAAATAATTGATCAAATTGGCAAGCTGATAGTAGTTAAATATACAGAAACCCAAATCAAACATGCGAATATTTACTTATACACTAGATGATTATATAAGGATTAATGTTAACATTGACCATGATTATGCAAAATAGTGGTAATGATTTTGTTGGTATGATTTACTCACATTTTTGTATACCTTATACCAGGGTAACTATTAAAGAACTCTGCATCTCTGATTGACAAAATCTTTTCTAATAAAATAATGTATGTGCCAGTATACATGTAACTCCTGGTATTCTTTATTGTGATGCAACTGATCACTTTCCAATTTTCCAATTAAATAACCACATAATAACTCCTCCATCTGAATCCTTCACATACCGTCAAATCAATGATGACACTTAATTGGCCCTAAAGGTTGATGTACTGTACATGTAGCAAATACTTATTTATAACAAAAATCTCCTGAAAAGAAAAAAGGAATAAACTGTAAATACTGTAGCTGTAAAAAACAACAACAACACCATTCTTGGATGACATTTGAGTTAGTTCGGTTGATATGCAATGAATATAAACAATTCTATGAATGCTTCTGAAGATAATAAAAAAGGTATATAAGAATATGCAGAAGATATTTGATAAATTATTATGCAGAACCAGATTAAGTTATTATCCAAAATAGTGCTGTGACCGTGTGCAAGCATGAACCACCACTACACATACATGCAGAAAATTCACTAGAGACGGATAAACGAAGAAAAAAAATCACCCGTTTTTCAGCATTATAAATTGCTGAAGTCAATATTTCACAAAAATGTCTGTCATCAGTCTAAAAATAAAGTTTAAATTCCACTGCTACTTCATTAAATAATCCTTTCCATACACTGTACAACTTTTCCAATGCCATCCAGTGACTCTAGTCTCTTCTCTTGTCGTCGTGCAAATAATGCCAATCATTGCGGTCTGACTTTCCCATGAGCGTGATGATTTTGTGTGCAGTACTGTTACTACTGTAACAACTTTACAGAGAAAATGGTTGTTGTGAATGCATGCACGCTGGATTGCTGGCCTTACATACATGTACATGAATGTGGCTGAAATACTGCTTTTGTTTTTGGTAAATGTCATAACCGTGTACACATTTACACGCACGGATAAATTGTCCGTGTACACGGATAGGAAATTACACACTAATTCACAGCACTAAATAATTTCAGAAACAATTTAATGACAATAAAAGATATTGTATAAATAATTGGAATATTATTGAAGACTTGCTGGGTAACAAGGTTAATAGAGCCTTACCATCACATGACACTTGATGTTCAAGTTATTCAACACCAAAAGAGTATTGAAAGTTACAATTTTAATGTTTATTTGTGACCCTTTTATTTACATGTAATTAGTAAACATATTAAATGTTGAGAGCCAGTAGCAAGTATTGATACCGGTAGTCACATTTTAAAAGGAAATGTGACCCTAATAGTAAGTTGCTCTGAAGGAAACAGAAAATACTCAGAAGCAGGCTGGTGAAAGTTTGAACAAACTCAGACAAGTAATAAGTAAGGTTTTAATGTTTGAAATTTGTAGTCGGTATATGAATTTCAAATTTTCGAATTGATGATTCGGCATTGTGATGTAATGTTGGACCAATCTCTCATACCATTCAACAATTAATTGACTATGATAGAACCTCTTCATTTTTGGAGGACCTATTGAGCTCTCTGAATATATTGTTAGTACAGCTCTGAGAGAAAAGGGACTGAAATGCTGTAAATTTTGTTTTAAAAGTGTGAAACAAATGGAGATTTACACCAAATATGTCCCAGTAGAATGACTTACTGTACATGTGTATGCTGGTTGTGAATGTTAAGTGATTACAACTTTCTAATATTTTTTCTTCCTGTTTTTAAGCGTTGAAAGATTTTAAAAATAACTTATATGTCTTATGTTCATGAAAAAATGGTTGGGAAAATTCAAAATTGTTTGGGAGAATTTACTGTTAGAAGGTGTTGACCAGTGACGCCTTCAAAGAAAACCATAAATATCTTTGTGATTTGAGATTTTTTCAGGATTTTTGCATGCTAGAGGGTTAGTACAGTAGAAGGAATATAATAAGTAACATTTCATACAAAAATTACACAGTTTTTTCATCAACCTTCAACAATGTTACCAAGTCACTTTAAGTATGGAGTGAGTCAAAGTCATTAGCTAGGTCAACAAGAAGGAATGTATAGTGATTATTATTTTCATAACTTCAATTACTGAACAACTCTTAGTAGAAAAATTATTAAAGCCCAAGTCCACTCCAAAAATAACTTACTTTCAATAGAACCAGAAAAATCAGACAAACCAATCAAAAAAAGTTTGAGCAAAATCGGAAAACTAATAAGAAATAAGAAAAACTTTGAAAATCACTACACAAATTGGCAACTCACTCATGAGTCTGTGACGTATGGTCCTCACTATCCACTAATTATTTTCTTGATATTGATAATATAATTTTCCTATTTTCCCCCTAAGAATCTTATTTCTTCACACCAGCATCCAAGTTAGATTGATAGTAATATGTTTTTGTGTGGATGCACTAATATAGAGGTTTTTTCCAGTTAAATCATGAAAAATTTGAATTTTGATAAACTATTTATATAAAAATCAATAATTATGAAATACAATATTCAGAAAAATAGTATCAATTCTTCAAAATTTATAAAAGATTTTGGGAAATGTCATGCACGCAATATGATACAAATCATATAACCTGGGCAAAGGCATGGGAAATCAAGTTTTGGGGATAAAAGGAAATTAATGGGATAAAACTATATAAAGCAATTGATAAGTAGTGAGGACATGACGTCACAAACTGATAACCAAATTGGTAATTTGTGTAGTGATTTCCATTGTTTTATTTTTACATACTTTTTCAAAGATTCATAACTTTCTTATTAGTTACCGGTATCCGATTTTGCTCAAACTTTTTTTGATTGGTTTGTCTGATTTGTCTGGTTCTATTATTAAAGGCAAGTTATTTTTGAGTGGACTTGGGCTTTAACACAGTGAGCAAATATTTCACCCAACAGTTAAAAATGTTTTTGTGGTTAATGTTGAATAGAAATGTAACATTTTATCAACCCTATAAATATATTTGTATTAAAGAACTTTTCAAATGTTGAATATCCATTTTACACGTAGAGTGTATAAAAATACCAACATTTAACAATCATACAACAGACATTCTGTGATATGTGTTCAGGCTGAAACATAACACAATTTAGCATACTCTGTATATTTTTAATGCATGGCAACAAAAATTAACACACCTTATTCTTTACATGTACATGTATGTCTCGATTAGAGTTGATTCTGCAGTGTAGGAAATGATGTTACGGTATCCTTTATTGTGAAAGCTTTGTCAAAAAGCTGTATTACAGTATTTAAATACATGTAGCTTTGTTTTCAGCAGACAAGAATAACAAAAGACATCCAACTTCAGGACCTTGCCTATTTTCCAATTTTGATTTTAATTTTCCGTCAACATGATTGTATGACTACTTTTAGAAGTTTGTCGTTTGTTATTTCATCATTTGCATAGAGCATTGCATAACATTCTTTAACCAATGAATTTCTTTATACATTGGTGCCTAAATTATATGGATTTTGTAATTTTGATATGTGCAGTATACTGCTGAATGGGAAATGTGATACATGTAGGTGACAATGTTGCTAAATAAATAGTGACTCTTACTTTTAATGTTGATCCTAAAATACATATTTTAATGAAATTGTAGATTTCTGCACCCAAACAGATATCTTGTTATCCAAAAGATCTGGTGAAACTCTCAAAATGATAAGTCTCAATAATAGCACCAACTGCACCACAATCAATTGGGTATCATTGCATAGAGAAATACATGTACATGTAGGTCTACACGTACATGTACAGTATTACACAATAAAAAGGATATATTATATTCTCATAAGTCATAAGTGATATTAAAGAAAACCAACTTTCTAAACAGGGTGGATTGTTTCATAAATGCCTATTTCCTTCAAGTATTTACTATCTGTGACATTTACATGTAATCTACATTTGAAGCTCTATTTACTAGTTCTGAAATTGGTTGCGAGTGTCTTTTTTCAAATCACTTTCTAAACCAAAACAGGTTTTTATCTGAGGTATAATCATAAAATTTAAACATCTTTATACTAATAAAAAGAAATAGATTAAATTCCTCTCCTGGCAGCTTCAATTCTGAAGTATTGATGAACTATGACCTGTACCTGTATTAAATAGTAGTGGCACTGAGTAGTGGTCAAAAGCCTACTATTTTGAGTAGTACAAAATTATAATCTTTGGAAAATCCTGTTTCAATTTATTATACAATGTTCAGTGATCTGTGAGGCTACATTATAGATTTACGTGGGATCAGTTACAATTTATGGGCCATTCCTTTCTCCCTCTCAATGTAAATAGCACCAGTATTCTTTTGGGCTACCGGTATATTTAAAGAAATGTAAATCAAATCAGACAAGTCACTCTCTTTTCATACAGTGCTGAAGTGAGCAATGTAGTTCAAATGTTATAAATAATTGTAAAATTTTGAATACTGGTACTTTTGTTAGTGGTATTAATATGATGTAACAATTGTACATGATGTACTTTACTTTTTGGTAATGTGATCTTCCAATGTCTTCCAATAATGGTTGTCTTGCTGACCCTGACCTCTAAAGCAAATAGCCTAACTTTTTGTTTAATGGTACATTGTAGCTGCAGTAGTTTTGAAAAAAATCTTGATATACATGTACACCCTGTAGGTGTCACATTAATTCATTTTCAATTTATGTTAATTAAAATGTGAACAAAATTCAGGGCAAAAACTTTCCCTCACAACAACGCAGCCTCTCTAAATGGAATATGTTGGTATAGTATTGGAGCTTAACATGTTTGTCATTTATATAATATTACTGGCCTTGAGGGAGAAACAAGGTAATACACCCTGTATTGCCCCAATACACGTACATGCACATGTATATCATTGTATCTCCCAAAAGATTCTAATTATTACCTATTCCTTTGTAAAGCAGGAAAGGGTACTGTACGGTTAATACTATACCCTACTACCGTGCCGCATGATAGTCTGCTCAAACTTTGCGGCGATTTAGCTGTTTGTGTTCCTGGGCCAATACGTAATGGGCTCAATATGGAACACGATTTTTGTACTCAAAGTCAATGGTGAAACCCGAAAGAGTGAAAATATCAGGAAATATTGCCTGCTCGAAACTGTTAGTTTGCGGACTGGGCAAAATATGCATTTTAAATGCATGTTAAAATTACCTGCTACTGTATACATGAAGGTATAAAGCAAAGACAGATCAAATTCACTACTGGTTCCTGTAAAATTTCACCTAGAGAGTACATGCTGTGCATAGACAAAGTGTTACCAGCCATACAAGACATGTAGGAAAACCAAACTGAACAGGAAATTGTTAGTTAAAATTTCTAAAATATTGCTTTGTATAATGTCTTGTGATGTGACCGAAAATCTTTTAGAATAGTACTCAGTACACTGAATCATTTTACATAGCAGCTCATGAAACTTAAATCACATTTTAGTCTTTTCAAATCCTCTGTGAAGTCCTTTTGACATTAGCTTTAATGTGGCAATTTTTGTAGTACTCTGTACATGTACATGTACATTCAATCCTATGGTCATATAGAGATTGAATCGCATTGTTATTAAATATGAACTTGTCTCCTATACAGGGTGTACATCTTCAACAACATTCGCATACACAACAAAGCCATCAGTCTTTTGAAGATTTTTTTCTTTAATTGTGTATTTTATCTTTCATTTTTAAACATTCCTAATACATTGCCAATTATATTGTTTTCCTTATTATTTTATTATGTTCATTTGCTAAGATTGTATCTTTATGAAAAATGAAGTGAATAAATGCATGACAATACTAATTACATGTGTAATGATATCTTTATACCTGTAATGATAAATTTCAAATGCCTTATCGTATTTTTATAAGAATTTTAATTGTTATTATTTGTAAGTTCATTTTAAAATGTTTGATAGGAAGATCATAGATCATAGATCAACATAATTTGTGTAATTATCACTGTTTTGTATACCTGAGATGCTATTTGCAAATATTTATTGGAAGATTTGTATATACAGTACATCCTTTGCTTACATAACATGGATTTCTGTGGCTTTATCAAAGAAATTTCCAATAATTGGTTCAGCATGTACTGTACGCATGTAGACATATTGATCTATCAACTGCACATACATGTATGTACTGAAATATTATAAGAAATTAAGAATATATGTAGTTCTTTTGATCCTGTATTCTGTATGATATGTGAGATGTTTGATATATTTTTATAATTCTTAAAATGCATATCCATTTTTCAGAGGGGCAGGTAGACACTTGATGACAATCAACGCAAAGGCACAAGGTGACTGTCAAGATGAAGAAGAAACAGCATGTGTACTTCACCGATTGTGACAAGGGGCTCTTGATTATCCTTTGAGGAAGTGGTAGATCAGGTTGATAGCATGAAATATATGAGGTATGTAGGTGGATTGTAAATTTTTTGTAATAAAAACTTAGGATTGTTCAATGATCAAGGTATTTAAGACTCCTACCCCATTTTTCACCAGTTTTTATTGATGGCTATTACGTGCTGCATGCATGTACATGTACATTGTAGCTCTTCAATGAATGGATGTAAAAATTGATGCCTTTGGATCGTAATTAACTAGTATGCTCATGTAGTAGACCATTTTCAAAATGTATTCAAATGTATACATACGTGTACTGTGTACCTTGCGATGAGCTATTACATTCACCTGTTTTCTATTATTGTACCTCAATAGTCCGAATGCAAATTGCGAGAATTACCGGTAGTTGTTGCTATATGTAGGTTGGGTAAACATTGTGGCCTGCCCGACTTAACAACACGTAATGTGTGTAATTTGTATTCTGAGAGTGTTTATTATTGAAATACAATTTGTCAAAGCAGGAGAATGAAATTATTTACACGTATAAAGAGGCAGTTAAGGAAAATGTTTTTGCATGAAATATATTTACAGTATGAAAATAACCTATTACACCAAACACTTGAGTTTATTTGTGTTTACTTAAAATATATACTAGCAATTATGGTATTAAATAACTCAACATTTTTAATTGTTTTGTTCCTGAAAGTGATTTCATTTGATATATAACGCTGTACTGTGACTTATCCACATAGAAATTGTAGAGCATTGCATATAATACAATTTATAGATTGCTATGTTATAGATAATTATTATGGGGAAAATGTGAACCTTCCCATTTGTTAGCAATTAGCATTGGCAATACAGTGTACAAGATTACAAACAAATTCTAGAATAATAAATACTAGACCATATTTGTTTATATGATATTATATGATATGATATAATATATGATATGATAGTATGGTATTGTATGGTATGATAGGGAAAAATTCAACTAAGAAGAAATTTGTAGACATTTGGATGAATCGTACTCCAAGATACATTATTGTTAGCACTGTTCACACTGTTCTTGAGACCGAAAAATAAATGGGAGCTCTGTTCTTTAATTTTTCAAACCAACAGATTTCATATAGGATCCCTTCAAGTACAAGGTCTACGCTGCTTCACACGTGCACTGAGAGGGACCTGGCAGAGGCTAATACACCTGTAGCATGGCTCTTGTAGAAGAAAAATTACCCCAAACAAGTACATGTACATGGAGTACCGGTAGACTAACATGGGGGCCAGTTTGATCAGCACCTTGTGAAGCCCTGTGCTAAGGTTAATTCAAAGAAAATGAAATTGAGATTTTGTACTCGCCTTTGTGATAGTCAGGTGATGTCTTTCAAGGTTCTGATTTTCACTGTGGCGAGTATTGAAACTCTATTGGTTGTATTATTAGTCTTATGATACCGTGCATATTGTCATTGCAATATTGTCAGCTTTAGCTTACATGTACCGGTACATGTAAAGATGGTTTGTCCCTTTTGCAGATCTAAAACACTGGAGTTCCATGAATCCAGTGGTATATTAAAGAGATCTATTATTAGGAACCTCCAACCAAATAACAACAAATCAAAACTGGCTTTCAATGAATAGTGTTTGAATGTTTAATTCCAGATATTTAATTGTCTAAACTCAAAAATATGTGTACCGGTACACTAGTGTTTTGAGAAAAGCTCTTGCTGTGGCAATTTGAAAACAGCGCTATATTTTAATTTCTTACAAAGAAGTTTCAGAACCTATGACTGTAAAATTTCACACTTTATATCTGAAGGGTTTAATTCTTTGAAACACTTGGCAAGTTTCTTAGAGTTTGCACAAATTTGAAAAAGTGTAATTTGTAATGTGTGAGTTTACAGAATTCAATATCACTGTTTTTTGAAGACATTTAAATTGGATTTGAATTAGAGCAAACAATTTAAGAATATATCAGTTAAACAAATAGGGTGTGTATTTTGATAAATGTGGGATATCCATTTGTTTCATTGTACTACACATTTTTGTGAAAGGTTGATCTTCCACTATTAATTTTTGTTAGAGGAAACCTCATGAAACCTCACCCAAAAGAATAAGCGTGGGTATTCTGAAAAGTGAGATGTATTTCTGCCGGCCCTATGATGTACAAAATTCCTTACGAAAATGGACAAGAGATATGTAGGATGCGATAGTTAATGTGGTTAGATGAGCAAATGTGCGCTTGTAAAAATGACGCCTGGCTGGAATGCTCCCCAGGGAATGGAGATAGTGTGTGGGTTAGCCTGAATCCGATGACCGGGGTCATAATATATCTGCAAAGCGCTTAGACACATCGTTGATGTATTAAGCGCTATATAAAAGCCGAATATTATAGAACTGAAGATATTCTTGGCATGATTTGATGCCTTTCAGGATGACATGGGCGCAACCATTTTCATGAAAATGTGACATTCAAGTTGAAGTTGTACATGCACCAAGCTTTAGGTGGAAAGACGTTTTTTAAATCAATAGCAAAACTTAACTTTTCAATGAGGAATTCTCATTGTTGAGGAAATTTCATAGCTGAGAAGATAGCAATTATGTTTGGTGAAAAATATATAACATCATATTCATTAAACATCATTAAAAATACTAAAATAGAGCAGTTGACAAATTTATTTCATTTATGAGAAACCTTTACTTCACCCTGGTTGAGCACCAACTCATCTAGGCAATTTGCATTCTGGCAATTTAATATTAGTACAAGGGATAAAAGAAGGTGAATGACATGCTTCATCACCACACACACCTGGGAAGAAAGCATCCATAAATTTGAATACATTTACTTGTTATAAAACGACTTCATGTTATGAAGAAAATGGCAATGCCTATTTCGTGCTGAGAAACTGTACACTATTCTTGCTCTATGCCTCTCCCATACACTTTGGTGGGAATCTTGTAGATTATTTTTGCAAGAATATAATATATTTCTCAGAATAAGTAAAGTTATTTTTGGAGTGAAGTTTCCTAAAGGGGTACATGTATCTCACTGAGCGGCGAATGCTTATGAACGTTGCAAATTTGGATTCGCCAACTTTTCTGACAAATGTTGGCCAAAATCAGGGTTCGCCTCTGCGACATTTAGCAACTTTTAGCGATGTTTAGCGACAATTAGCAAAATTTAAGCGAATGTTTGCGAAAGGTGGTTGGCAAATATTAGCGACTGTAAGCAAATGTTAGCGACAGTTTTCGCGAATATTAGCAACTATTTGCCAATCCTTTGCCACTATTTGTGAATGTTTGGGACCTTTTGCTAACTCCTGGTACTCAATGGGTCGATTTTATATAGGAACCATATGGTAACGTGGTCGCTAGCATTGGTGAATCAAAAAGAACTTCAGTGACACCGTCTTACAACCGTTTGCAAAGGCTTACTACTGTTTTGCAAACGCTTACGACTGTTTTCAAATGCTTGCAACTGTTTCGGAAAAATTAATTCGCAAAGAAATTTTGAACATGTTCAAAATTTCTTTGCGACAACAACTGTTTGCAACAATGAAAACTTTCTTGCAACCCTTTACAAAACTTTTGCAACCTTTTACGAACCCTGGCGAAACCCAGCACCCAAGCAACCCAAGCACTCGCCGCTCAGTGAGATACCCCCTTTAAAGGTAATCAAGGTTCGGTTCACTTCAATGAAAAACAACATTTATTCCTTCTTTTTTGTTACAATCATAAGATTGAGTACAAAAAGCATTCAGATACAACTGAGGGAGGCATGGCCCCAGAAAATCAAAACGGATAGGGGATGCCCATTTACAAAAACGCCTTCCAAAAAAATGTGTACCATATATTCTACTTTCCTAACATAACTACACACATTGTAGTTATGTTAGGATAGAGAATGACAGGAGAAGGGGTAAAATCACCTTGAGATGATATATTGAGGTATAAATCTGTGAAAAATGTTTTAAATGTTTGAAAGTTTGTAGAGTACATTGAGAGGTTGATGCTACTTATAGGATAATAGTTAATTTGTATTATCATTAGTTTTGTATTGTATTGCATTGTGATAGATGTAAATCATTATGTAATCATGTACTAAAACATATGAGGTGACAATTATTATTCCCCTGTCATCATCTAAATTCCTATATGGCTTCCTTTCTTTTCTGTAACCACGTCAAATTTCACAAATTAGTTGGTTAAAAGCTACGTAAGTTTTCTGTTATTCAAAGGTGACCAAGTCCCTACTTCATTCTTAATATTTACTTTGACTGACCGTATTACCTCTTGTGCTATGTTTCAGGTCTCATCAGCGCCTTTGATTAGGCAACTAGATATTGGCGCTTTATAAATACCTGGATTGGATTGGATTGGGTTGGATTGCCCCATCCATATTTGTGGGCAAAACCTGACTGTAGCTATTGCTCTTTGTACATTAAATATGTAACAAATGAAAGCATTGTAAAGTTGTAAACATGTTAATACGCCATAGCTTCTGTATGAGGCTATTGATATATCACCTGTGTAAATGTATACATTATTTCAATAACATTTGCTATTTTTGTGGGGATAATAGTGCAATACATTCCATTCAAAGTATACAATCAGATCGGTTTATTGTACATAGGTCATGCTGAAATATAATAGTATAATGAAGAAAAATTACCATGTAGTAAATATGATTTCAGGAACACGATGTCGGTTTGCTGCAATTCGAGATTTGCTGTGGTGACAATTGTTCGGGCTTTATTTTATGAAAATTGTAGGGCTAGGGTTAAGGTTAGGGTTAAGGTTAGATTAATATTTAAGTGAGATTGAGGGTTAGATATAGTATTGGTCCAGGATTGAAGTAAGGAAATCATTTAGTGTTGGGCACTAATGTGAAGCAATTTTGTAGGAGCATGTGTCACAAAACCCAATTTTCCTCACATTTTGTAAGAGGTATTATACTATAGTATACATCATGGAATACCCAAACAAAGTCTGTTTTATATGTGCTTTATTTTTTTGTTTGGTGTGCATGTTGATATCTCTGACTGTAGTAGTAGTAGTAGCAGTAGCAGTAGCAGTAGCAGGAGGAGGAGGAGGAGGAGGAGAACAGTTTTATTAGAACAACTGCGAAATGGTAGCCGAGAGCTAAATTACATTGGAAGTTTTACAAGCTCAGTTTTAAAAAGCATTTCAACAAAACTTAGATATAGACAAGTACAAATAATACACAGTAAAATAGATCACAACTTATTACATATCCCATACTTGCAAACAAATTAATGATACAAATAGAATAGTTTTGTCATTATTATTATTTTTGTAATTATTGCTAAGTGAGGTATATTTATATTTTAAATAGAAATTGAGGCTGATTAATTGAGTTTATGACAAGTAAATACTGAAGATTTGTTTGATTTCGAACCATAATAAAATGCAAATTGAATGCCTATTCATAATACACACAATAATTATATGAAGATTCATCATAGAAACATAATTAAACAATACTGAAAGAGAAAGAAAGTGTCAGGGAGAGAACAATTTAAAGAGAGAGTGTTAAGTTAGAAAAAAGAAGAAGGAAGAAATACAGAAGAGGAGAGAGGGGTGGCATGAGAAGAATGGAACAGATGGAACTGTGAAGACATGATGAAGAAGAATGATGATGAAAGTAAGACGACAGAGGGGAAAGCGATTGTGTGTCAGTTCGTAGTTCCTTATGTTGTAATGAGGGCATGTGATGATGTAGCATAGCAAGAGCGACAATTTGATGGTGTAGGAGTGAGTGAGTGAGGGCCCATAGGGTGTCATATCATCTTCTTTTGCTTTCTCTTCCACTTCTCATCTTCCTTGATTTTCTGTTTTTCCTTTTCCTCCGTCTTTTCCCCCTTCAATATCCCCTTCAATATTTGGTTAGGCCTCCCATCTGCAACACCAAAGGGTGGGGGTGACCTCGCTATTCATAACGTGTAACTTCCTATATAAAACACGAAGGGGTCACTATTCATGAAGACATAAGGACCGTTATTCATAATGTGAGATGAGGGCCGCTCTTCATAATTTATATCGGGGGTCACTAGGACCACTATTCATAAGATGAATTGCGGGTCACTATTTATAGTTAATGCAGAATGAGGGTCGCTATTCATGATATGAGACGAGTCGCTATTCATAATCCGAGAAGAGCGTTGCTTTCCATAATAGCTACGCCACAGCCATGGGGTGCCCCAGCCAACATTCAACTCTCTTGTCGTTTTGTTGCTTATTCCATTTTTATGAATAACGACCCCTCTTCTCATATTATAAATAGCGACCCTCTTCGATTAAGAGTAGCTGTCCTTATGAATAATGACCTTTATGAATAATGACCCTTTTCTCAAATTATGAATAGCGGTTTTTATGAATAATGGTCCTTATGAATAGCGACTTGCTACCCCGGGGGGTGGCAGTGCCCGTTAATGTGTCTTGGATGGTCTTGGATGTGTATTAACGGGGGGAGGCAGGGTGGGTATGACTTTGCTTTTTTGATTAAAAGTTGCAATTCGATGGAAATTTAAGATGGTTAATGTTGATAATAGGGGAAATAAGATAGGTTATCTTCATATATTAAGATTTGCAAATTATTTCATCTTAAATTTGCATTTCCATGCTGAACCTGTTTAAAGACTGAATTTATAGATCATCCAAAACGAGCTGGACGGGTTGAACGTAAACCTAACCCTAACCTAACCTAACCTAACCCTCAACCCTAGTCCTAAACTTAACCTAGTCCTAATCCTAGACATAACCTTAACCCTAGACCCAACCCTTAACCTTACCTAGTCCTAACCCTAGTCCTATAACCCTAACTCTAACCCTGAACCTCACCTAGTAGTAGTACTAACCCTTTCCCTGACCATAACCTCAACCCTTAATCATTATTATTGATGGGGGATTATTCTGCAGTTAGCCCCAACATGTGTTTTGCCTGATGTTCTAAATAAAATGCTACCCGCCACTTCCTTATTTATGTCGATCGATCGACTTTCCGGCGATTAAATTCAGAGGGGGGCACCGGGGCAGTATGGGTAGGCCTATGTCTTTTAATTTTTCATCAAAAGCTGCATTTGGATTGAAAAATAGTTAACTTCGATAATCAGGGAAACAAGATTGGATAAAGAAGGCAATCTTTATTTCATCTTAAATTTAACCTGTTTAAAAGCTGGATTTTTAGGTAATCCAAAATGAGCTGAATGGGTTGAACATAGCCCTTGCTGTAACACTAATTGTAACCTCAACCGTAGTCCTACACCTAACCCTAGTCCAAACTCTAGTCCTAACCCTAGCCATACCCCTAACCCTTGTCTTAACCCTTAACCTTACCCCAGTCCTAGCTTAACCCTACTTCGAACCCAGCCCCTTTCATTGACCCTAACCCCAACCCTAATTCATTATAATGGATGGTGGATTATTCTGCAGTTAAGCCCTATTGGGTGTTTTACCTGATGTTCTTAATACAAATTAATGAATCCCCGCTCCTTCTCTAAAATGTCCGATTAGACGACCACCGATCAAATTTCAAAACAAGAAGAACAAATATTTTCTTTAAATGGAAGATTATCATGATGAATAATTTGCAGATTAGGCATCATGCAACAAATAAAACTATACAAACATATCTTTTAAATGAATTCAATTGATAAGTATTGATCCTTTCTTGTTTATGACAATAAAAAGAAAAAGCGGAAAAGTATTTTTTTAAACATTGGTATAAAAACGTAAATATACATGCACTTTGAAATATTGAGATAGAGAGTGTTGTTATTCTTTAACAATCATGATATGTGACCCGTCACGAAATTATTCATCTGCAAAACAAAATTAAAGGTAAATTTGAAGAAAAAATAGGGGTTTGCCTCAGTTACTTCGGATATTTTACTTCCAACTTTACAGCGACAGAATTATGAGACTATGTACCGCTGCTCAAACTGGAAAACGCCCTCTATCGACTCTTTTGCAACTAACGCAAATAAAGAAATTAAACTACGCAAGTGGCCTATAGTCTCCTTCTTCAGACTCGTTTACTATATGAAGCGTTATTTGACAATTATTGATTGCAAAGTGCAGTAGTAATAGCGTCAAATTTATCGATTATCGTTACTTGCCGGATAAAAGCACCATTTTTGGTACAGGGCTTCCTTATGACCTACTAAACGATAATAGACTAGGAGCTCCCGGCAAAAAATTCAATTTAAGGTTGTGGGGGCGGGGGCGTCTTTTTGGAGCCCCCCAAATAAGTTTATAACATTGATTTGTTGTTGTACAAATGCCATTTTTGGTTCCTTAGGACCTACTGAACGATATTAGGGTAGGAGCCCCCGGCAAAAATATCATATAAGGGTGTGGGGCGGGGCATCGCCTCGTAGCACCCAAATAATTAAGTGAAGGTACTATAACATCGATTTGTTGTTGTACGAATGCCATTTTTGGTACACGGCTTCCTTAGGACCTACTGAATGATATATGGGTAGGTGCTCCGGCAAGAATATCATATAAGGTGTGGGGCGGGGCGTCGCCTCGTAATCCACAAATAATAGGTAATATATCATTGCGTTTTGTTGTACAAACGCCATGGGGCCCAATCACACATATATGAATAGTTATGCCGGGGCTCTATACCCTACCTCATTCAGCAGGTCCTAATGAAGCCCTGTACCAAAGATAGCGTTTGTACAACAATAACCCAATGTTATATTACCTTCTAAATTATTTGTGGGCTACGAGGCGACGCCCCCGCCCCACACCCTCATATGATATTCTTTCCGGGGACTCCTACCCTAATACCGTTCAGTAGGTCCTAAGGAAGCCGTGTACCAAAATGGCATTTGCACAACAACAAATCAATGTTATAAAATTATTTGGGGCTCCAAAATACGCCCCGCCCCACACCCAAATTGAAATTTTTGTCGGGGTCCTAGCCTAATATCGTTTAGTAGGTCCTGAGGAAGCCCTGTACCAAAAATGGTGCTTTTATCCGGCAAGTAATGGTAATTTCACTATTAAAGCTACCCGACTATAGAGACAAATCGGACCACAGCAACATGTCAAAACTTTGATAACCAAATAATCTTGAATAATATAGTGCATATTTGATTTATGAACTTGGAGAAGAAGAAGAAGAGAAAGAAGAAGATAAAATAAAGAACAAGAACAAAAAAAAAGAAAAAAAGAAAGAAGTTTAAAAGGCTGTTTAGTCGCTGCACCCGAATAAGCTATTTTTCACAAAATTTCTCGTACATTGCTTGGATGACTATGGTGATTATTGTTCGGTCATCAATGCCGATCAACTTAGTGTTAAAATGTGACCAACATTTCTATTCATGTGATTACCGCCTAGGGAGAAAGAGAGGGAGAGAGAGAGAGAGAGAGAGAGAAGAGGGGGAAGGGGGGTTGATGACATTGGTGATGGTAATGATGATTCATATGCCCTGTTGAATTGTATGACAAGGTTTATTTGTTTCTGTAGTTACATGTACTTGTGTCGATCCAGTCATACAAAATATTTGAATTTAAAATGCACAATTAAAAAGTATTAGTTTACTTGTTTTTAATAATTGAAATTGCTTTAAGGAGTGGGATATTATTATGTGGCCCTTATCTTCATGATTATTAGTACATGTATTAATATTATTGTATAAATATCATTATTACATGTATCATCAAAATCATCACCACCAAGATCATCATCATATCATCAAAATCATCACCACCAAGATCATCATCATAATCCTTGGTGCCATCATCATCACCAGGGCGGATCCAGCCGGTGGCAGGGGACCCAATTCATGAGAAAATATTTAGCGGCGACTTAGCCAGCCGGTGAATAAGCACTATTTTTTTTTTGGGGGGGGGCCAGGCCCTGATCATCACTTCTACCATCATTATCATCACTTCCATCATCATCGTCACTACTACCATCATCATCACCACTACTACAATCATTATCATCATTATCACCACCATCATCACTACTACCATCACCACCAGCATTACTACCTTCATTATCATCATCATCATCATTACTACTACCATCATCACCATCAACATCATCACTATTACCATCATCATCTTCATCTATTCACAGTAAAGTTTTCAATGAATTTGGTGTTGTTGGCCAAAGTAAGCCTTCAGTTTAAATTTCGATAACATAGGTCTAAATATGCAAATCATGTAAGTTCCACTGGAAACCACTCTTAATGTTGTGGTTCATACTTTGAAGCAGTTGATAATTTTCATAGATATTGCATATTCAAAATTATTCAGTCTAGTCCATTTTCAATGTGACATATTTTTAAAAGTTTTAGCTTTCTAATAGCAATTTTAACACAACTATTGTGCAAAAATGAAAACAGGATTACAAATTCTTGATTTAAACAATTACACCGTAAAACTTTCATCCATTTGAAAACGTTACAACTACATGTACATTTCTTTCTAAAAGGGCCCTAATTCACCCAGTCAACCTTTTATTCTTAAGTTACAAAAAATACACACCCCAAAAAAAAAAAAAAAAATCACATTTACAAGGAGTATGAATAATTCACTTGTTAACTGTATATTTTATATCTAAAACAATATTGTTAACATTTTGGTAGTACATGTTGCATTGCAAAAGGATATACATGCAACAGCTGTAAGTGGTGGACATAACATGATGGAACTGACAAGGAGTATCCATACTTCACAACATATGCTCCGAGGAAAAGTAGAAATATTG
>CP137671.1:17060508-17073008 GCA_037976565.1 Mesocentrotus franciscanus | reverse complement strand
AGAGATATATTTTTCGTACAACTGAAACAGACTCATTTTCTCACTAAAATAGTAGTTCCTTTCCTCAGAAAATCAATAGTTTTTAAACCAATTCTCAATGTGCATTATATCATTTTCACATGATCAATTATCACTTTCAAATGATGATTCATATACATTAAAAAAAGAGTGGCCAGACATTAACGCAAACCAATTCCGTGACTCGATATTTTCACAGATTGTTTTATTGTCTCGTCCATACAGACTGTCGTAATGAGCGAAACCCCACAACCCGATTCAGATGGAAAATGGAATAAGTAATCACCATTAAACAATAAGAAACAACCTTTTCTTAAGTGTCACAATCACCATCCCACAAATGGATTACAATACATTAAATATATATCCCTACCTAATGACTTACATTTCGTTTCGCAGTCTCAATTTCAGCAATCCACTATGTCTTTCGAATGATAATTAAAATAAACTCCGAGCCCCCTTTTTATTCATCACCCCACCCCAGCCTTCAACATTTACATTAAAGATAATACACTTCCCTTATTCCCTTCATTAGGTTTCGATCCCTCTGTCACATCATTGGTACAACAGTTGAAAAACTCTAGCTAAACAGCTGGGACTCCCTTTTGAATTTTTTTTTACCCAGCGCCAAACAATGACATCACACACAATACTCTTCCCTACTTATTGACGTATAATTTCTGTCTTATCCCGTTATGTTAATCGAAAACAATATGTTAACAAATCTGGTTAAAAAGCCCCGATTCTCTCTTTTTTTAATTCATTAAGTTTTGAATATTCCATAAAAAACGACTACATCAAACAGAATACATTTCCTGCTTATCCCCTTTCGCTTGCATCGATACTCCCTCCCATTATGTTCTTCAAACAATAGTTACAATTACACAATCTGTGGTCCCCTTTTCATTCATTTCAAACCCTCTAAATAATTACAAGAGAGATACAGTTCCCTACTTAATTTAATGAAATTAATGGCACAATCACATAAATTATGTCTCGAACGCCCTCATCCTATTAATATGTTATAACATGAGGGATGACGCAGTTTCCTACTTATTGAAATTAATGGCACAATTACATAAATTAGTTCTCAAATCCCCACATCCTATTATGTTATTCGAACAATAATTAACTATCTAGTGAAACAGAGTAATTCATTAATATTCCTAATTTATTACTCTTCCCGAGTCAGTAAAAAGCAACTGCATAAAAGGGATTCCTTACTTTCCTTTCCCATGTTTCCCCTTCACAGTATGCTTTTCAGACAATAGTTAAGCAATCTAGTTAAACAGGCACCTACCCCTTTTTAATTCATCAATTTCTCCCACCAGCCAAAACAATCGGATCAAACCGAATACATTTTCCCGCTTAATGATGTACATGTCTCAATTTAGCCAATCCCAATAATGTTGTTCGAACAATAGAGTATAACAGTCTGGGATCCCTTTCTAATTCATTAATTTTATCCACCCCCGAAGAATCTGAAGCAACTATATTCAATATATGCCATACTTATCCCATGTCGTATGTTTCAATTCCCCGTTCTACTTATTTGAACAATATAGTTAAAAAGGCACCGGCCCATTTTTAATTCATTATCCCACCCGCCGAAACAATCACATCACAAATATTATACTATTCTTCTTAATGACGCATATTTCCTTTCATGTGTCTCACATCCCATTAGGTTATTAGAACAATAGTTGAACTATCTCGTGAAACAGACTTTCTGATTAATTCCCACATTTCCCCCCAAAGCAACTACATGTATATCAAAAGTAAACCCTATTTCCTTTCGCATGTTCCCCCTTCAGGGGCGGATCCAGGTGTGCGTGGGGGCGCACACCCCCATTTTTCCTTCCTAAGAAAAAATAGCAGGACAAAATCTAAGAAATATTCAAATAAATGTTCATTTTACGCTTTTAGAAATGCCTCGGAATGTAGCTTAGAGCATCTTAATGGGATTTGGTATCTTTGTCTCAGATTCTAAACAAAATCCTGGATTTAGCTCATGCTGCAATCATAATTATAAACCTTTATGTCAGTCAGGAATCCCATGACGCTTACAAGCCGATCGCCCGTCTGATTATCAAGATATTTATGATTGGAATTCGAAATTTCAAAAACCGTTTTCCCAACGATTTTGTTTACACTACCGTCTATTGGGGGATATGAGTATGGTAAAACCAGTCACTCAAAGATTTTTACTTTTTTGAGGCACTTCATGATCATTTTGAAGCGCAATTTGTTTACGGCTTCAATATTACACCATATCACAGACGCTGATAACCCATAGGGCCATGCATTTCATATTTGGCATTGTTCACGAATGCCTTTAGGGTTAAAAATTTCCGGGGCAATTTCGTACATTTTACGCCCGCTCCCTTCTGGAAAATCCTGGATCCGCCCCTGCCCTTCAAATATATTTTCCCGCTTAATGATGTACATGTCTCAATTTAGCCAATCCCAATAATGTTGTTCGAACAATATAATACAACGATCTGGGACCCCTTTCTAATTAATTAATTTTATCCATCCCCCGATAAATCTAAACAACAGTACTACATTTAATATATTATATATGCCATACTTATCCCATGTCGTATGTTTCAATTTTCCCGTTCTTTTTTAACAATACAGTTAAACAGGCACCGACCTATTTTTAATTCATTATCCCACCCGCCGAAACAATCACATCACAAATATTATATTATTCTTCTTAATGACGCATATTTCCTTTCATGTGTCTCACATCCCATTATGTTATTAAAACAATAGTTTAACGATCTGGGACCCCTTTCTAATTCATTAATTTTATCCATACCCCGAAGAATCTGAAGCAACTATATGCAATATATGCCATACTTATCCCATGTCGCTTAACAATCTAATTAAACAGGCACCGACCCCCTTTTTCATTCGTCAATTTCTCCCACCAGCCAAAACAATCGCATCAAAGAGAATACATTTCCCCGTGACTCAATTTAGCCCATCCCAATTATGTTGTTCGAACAATAGTTTAACAATCTGGGACCCCTTTCTATAATTCATTAATTTTCTCCAAGAATCTAAAGCAACTATAATCAATACATGCCATACTTATTCCACGTTGTATGTTCAATTTTCCCGTTATACTTATTTGAACAATATGGTTAAACAGGCACCGACCCATTTTTAATTAATTTCCCACCGGCCGAAACCATCACAAATCACACATTACACATGCTCCTACTTAAGGAACTTAATGACGCATCTTTCATTTCATATGTCTCACATCCCATTATGTTATTAGAAACAGACTGGGACCATTTTCTGATTAATTACCACATTTCCCCCAAAAGCAAATTTTAAAAAAGAAATCCCTACCTTCCTTTCCCATACCCCATCATAATATTATCCCATTAAAATAATTGTTAAACAATCTAGTTAAACAGTCACCGACCCATTTTTAATTCATCAATATTTTCCCATTCGCCTAAACAACCACATTACAAAGAATACATTGCCCTTCGTCATCAATTTATTATCTTTTCTATCTCAGCCCCCCATTATGTTACTCGGACAATGAGCGAAAATCTATTCATGTTTGAGAGAACACATATCCCTATCACCATCCACCGTAGCGGATGCTGTATAGGAATATCTCTTTGCTTTGCCGGTAGGCGGCATACATCAATCGTTCTCTATAGAGAATAGAAAAGGATAATTTGATGTTATGAATACGAGGCTAGGTTCAATTAATGAAAATAAAAAAAGTCATGCATTGATTTGATACAGTCGCATCGTGTATGACGGTTGGCAGACGTTCGATATTTTCAGTTATTGCTATCGATCGAGTTCACCGCCTTTCAGATCAAGATTGCGATAAGGGACAGCAATGGAGAGACAGAGAGAGAGAGGGAGAGAGAGAGGGGAGGGAGGGAGAAAGAAAGGGACAGAGAGAGAGAGAGAGAGAGAGAGAGAGGGAGAGAGAGAGAGAGAGAGAGAGAGAGAGGGGGAGCCGAGGAATATGTTTACTGGCGTATCCAAGAATAGGCGGAAGGGGAGGGGGGGGGCATATACCCGGGCTACACTTGAAATACTACGATACATTATACTCTTAAATCGACCGGTCCCACGAACATTTACACAGTCCCTTCCAAAAATGAAATAGTATGTCCAATACTCAGCCTCATCTTTCAGAGGATGGCAGTGCAGACTGCACATATCCTTCGCCAGCACTATCATCGTCAAATTGGAGAAAATAATATCTGATCTGGATAATGGTCCTTCAAGGACACCATAGAAATGAGTCTCGAAAGGTTAAGAGAGGGCGATGACAAATTAAATCTGACCGCTGAAAAACAAAATGGGCTTAAAAGATGGAAGCGAAATTTTATGCTCAACTGTTTCTTTTTCTGTTCATGTTTTCAAGGACCCCTTTATTAGGTTTGTATAAAATGGTATAAGGGCACACAGGGAGTCAAGCTTTTGCTCCATTTATTTATTGCATACATGTTTGAACTGAATAATGAAATTAATACAATGAAATCAATTAATATTAGGGTATATCTTGGCGTAGTTGGATCAACAAAAGTATTGTTTCTTAATGAAATCGGCATTTAATATGTATTGACCTTTAATAAGTACAAGCCCATTAAAGCTGAATGTATGTGCGTGTGGAACCTTGATTAGTTTTTCAAAGAGTTCTTGAAGTGAAATCATTTGTAGGGTTTCAATTATAAGCTAACTGAAAGCAAACACAGTTGAAAAAGGGTTTCTCTTTATCTCGTTTTATTACATCTTAAAAACTTAACTATTGTTTTTTGACAATTCAATTGATACAAACCCTTTTTATGACTTCATTTGTAAGATTCCAATAACAATATTATATATATTTTCTTTAATACGCCCCCCCCCCCAAAAAAAACCCCAACAACACACACACATTAAACCTGTATAATTTAAAATGCATCAATAAAACATGTAAGGTCAAAGTAATTCAAAGTTAATTTTTCACATTGATTTTTCTCACGAAAAAGACAGAGTGAGAGAGAGAACATGAATAAAAAAATGACTGCAAAGTGTAGATTTACGAAAATTTAATTAATGTTTAAAGTTACAATAAAGACGAACACATCAAAAGTATTAGGATCAAGAGATTTCGAAGGAAAATTTGCTTCAGGCTTTATTTCGTCAAAACTATAGGTTAGGGTTAGGGTTGTAATTGGGTTTTAGGTTAGGTATGTTAGGCTTGGGGTAAGAGTAATATAGTTAGGATCAGAGTTAGGGTTATGTATAGTGTTTGTTCTAGGGTTCTCGTTAAGAATTAGGTTATACGGAAAGACATTGAACGAGGATCAATTGTCACTAGAGCGTATGTCGTACAACCGAATAAGATCGATCTAAAGTAGATGTTAAAGAAGTCATATCATGTATACTGTGCCGGCATATGGCGTTATGCCCTGTATGAAGAGATTTCGGGTTACATTATGTCGTTTCTTTGACGCATTTTTAGACATGCTTATTAAAAAGGACAACAAAAATCATACATATATACACATACATATAATATCACATAGGTTGATAAATGTGAACAATAGCATGACCAAACATTTTACGAAATGTGCTGAAACAGTGAGCTCTCACTGAGCTCTCTCTGGTGGCCCAATCAGTGGTTCACTGCATATCAGTGAATCACTTGCATCTGCATCTGCATTATTCGACTATAGTTCAAGTGATTTGTTGGAAAAATATATATAACACGATCGCAATAACTCAAGGGTAATGCCAATATATACTCTTTTGTATATCCCATAAAATGTATGTTTGGATTACTTACTGCGTCATTTTAACGTTCGCTAGATGACAAGGCAATCGAAATTGCCTTAGGGTTGATTCTTAGAAACTACAGAATTAAAACAAAAAAAGAAATACAAAGGAGAAAATATTGTCTTTTTACACATTAAACGATAAATTTCTTTCCCGAAATCTTTGAAAGCTCACTTTTTGTGTCCAATCTATGCACAATATAATCACCTTTTCCCCCTTCAATTATCTATGCACAATATAATCACCTTTTTTCAATCTATGCACAATATAATCACCTTTTTTTCAATCTATGCACAATATAATCACTTTTTTTCAATAACAAAATGGTTGAATACTATTGTCCTGTGATGATGATGTTATCATTGTTGAATATCACCTCTGACATTCTACGTAATGTGTACAAGTAACGTTGACTTCGTTTCATACTTATGTATGTAGGTGCCCTCGCCTTTACTCGAGATCTTCCCTTATAAACATGATGAATGGTAACCGAATGCTATCGCTTGCTTGAGGGAGTTCCGATTTGTGCATCGTGTTCGCGGTAATTGAGCTGCGCTGCATGCATAGTCTCATTGATAAAACGAAAGTGACATCCTTGAACATGACGTTCGCAATGTTATAATGTTACCCGAGTCATGTCTCGGAGACATCTAGAGAGTGATGGGAAATTTGCTTTTTAATTCGAATTAAATTGCCTGACGAAGATGGTTGAATTTTGTGAGGTGAAGGAACAAGGGGTGTGAGCAGTCGGTTATCGAGGCGATATAATTAAATATTATCATTAATCATCATCATCATCATCATCATCACCGTCGTTATCCTCTTCCTCCTCCTCCTCATCATTGTATTGGTTATAGAACTTCCTTATGTCAGTAATTTTAACTATAGACGATTTTATGATTACCCTAAATGACGACCCCCCATTTGATAATGGGGTAACTCTCCTACACACTCAGAAATAAGCATCCACCTACGCGTATTTGGCAGAGGGTGCTGCTATATTGTAGCAGAATTGTACCTTTATTTCGTAGTATGTATCGGGTGTACAGGAGGTTATCGGCCCCCTAGGGAGAGGTATCCGGTGGTATAGTTGTCCAGGTGATAGTCCGGGGGACATCGTCCTTATATTACTTTAGAAAGGTGTTTAGATACTTGAAACGGTATTTTAAAACCTATTCGACGATCATGAGTAATGACATACCCTTTTGAAAAAACCGTGGATCGTGTCATTGTATTGAAACTGTGTGTGCTGGAGAGCTATGTCCCAATTTGGGCCAATGAAATAACAATACCATATTTCGGAGGAAAAAAAAAAATCCCCCAGAAATCCGGTTTTCCATTATTCAAGGCGCTGAACTATATCAATGTATAGTTTTGTGGAGGTCGCATGCGTTTACACATTCTGTTAATTGTAAAATGTTATTTTTCCATAAGTGTTATGTTTGAAAGTACAATGTAATTTGTTATTGTATGACAATGTGTTTGTATATTTTTCTGTAATATTGAATTATTTTGTATTACGTTATAGAACGCAGAAATAAAAATCAATCAAAAAAACAATCTCATGGCGTGCTAAACCTGCATGTACTTTTCTTTGTTCTTACACGACACAGACCCGTGAAACTTTTACGCCGTGGATTTTGTTTGGCTTACAGGAAGTTGTCACAAGAAAGAAAGATGACCTCGTTCGCATTCTTTGTTATTGCGACACTTCTAATTACTACACGTGTCACTTAAAAGTCGTAAGTAGTGGATGAAAACAAAAAAATATTCATGCGTCACGGCTTCAGGCCAAGGCGCGAAAACGCAAAGAAGATACACGTTCCAAATCGATTTATTGGTTCGCAACCTCACGCCCAGAATCAAAATGACGAAAGATATTTGACGCGGAGATGGTGACAAAGTAGTGTCACCAAAAATAAATGATTCAAGCCCTTAAAAGAAGATAAACTTATCTGACAAGGGATGAAGTGCTAAATTCAAGGCGACAAAACTGAGGGTGTGTGAAAAGGTAGGAGAGAGCATGATAACTTGCGCGTACGTGACCGCCGTTTGTTTTATTACCCGCAAGCTAACACCCTTGTTACCAGACAAATCGATAATACTCGCATCAAAGAAAGACATAAAACACTCGTATATTAACCTTGCTGCAATCTTGACCCTTTCATTAACTGGCGCTGTTAAAACTCGCGATCACCCAGGGCGACGCAAAACTCCCGGGCGGTAGGTGGTCCTTATTCAATTTGCGACTCGAATGGCGTAGTCTGCTACAGCAGAGTTCTATACCTAACGTGAGCATTTTATTTTTGTTTAACTTGTATTAGAAATGCCAGTTAATAGCAAAAACACCCCCCCCCCACCAACAAAAAAGGGGGAAAATAAACGAAAACAAAGCCAAATACAAAACAAACAAGCAAACAAAGTGGGATGACGAGACATTAACGACTTCATCAAGAAAATAAGGGACCATTTATCGAGGATGCGCTGGTATCATTGCGAGGGCACAGGCCGTAGTGCAAGAAATTGACTTAGGTTGGATTTTCGAAAGTAGTGGTGATTGTGTTATTTTTTCTCGTTTTGTTTCTCCAATAACTAAAGACGATTTCACCCAATAGTAAAGTTTGGTTGAGATATGGCCATAGTTCTTATATATTGCATTAACCTTTTTAAAAATATCTTTCTCATCGCGCCATGTCAAATTATCGACGATCTTCTCTATCATATTTTGTACGGAACATATTTTTGTACAAGCTTTGCTTTTTATTAGGTTTCGTCATATTTCACTATCAAATAAATATATTCGTCTTCTTGTAAAAGCTGTTAAATAACTCGATCAATAACTAAATTTGTAACATGTATCTAATTTCCTTTTTTGTGATTATAATTTACAAAAAAATGTTTTATATTGTAATATTTGTATCATGTGAAATATGGAAAACAATAAACTGAAACTGAAACTGAATACTATATTCTAAGGAAACTCTCTTTTAGAACAAAATCAGACAACTACGTGTAAGCTCCGTGAAAATGAATGGCTACGCCAGTGTTCGACAAACACCAGAACCCCTTCTTTATTTTTTAAATTTTTGTTTACATACCCTGTAGAAAAGAACAGCTTCATATCAATTTTGACAGGCTGCCGAATCGAGTGGCAAGGTCGAAAGAAATTTGCAAAAAGTAAGGTCGGGTTACCTAATGTTATCCCTGAAGATTTTGTTTTATCTTCTTCAGATTTACATATACAAAAGCACTTTGAATGATTCCTGTCTATTTCTGAATATGACATCTATATTACTGTGATAGTACTTATTCCATAGAGAGAAATCAAGAAAATTGTTGCGATCGTCTGGCAAAGCGTACATGGAAATAAAATCTGTTCTTTCCAACAATATACATTCAAGAGTCCGACGATGACATTTCGAGGATTTTATTAATATAAATAAATGATCAGAGTGTAGATTTTACTTTCAATCATTTTTTTGCAATATTATTTTCAGTTTTGCTGGTGCAGTTACAAACAAAAAATTCATCCCAAAGATTAGAACAAGTTGCAAAAGTATTAGATTATTCAGATGAATATCCTTTGGGAGTTTGAAACACAAGCATGCCAAATCCTCTAGGCAATTCTGTTGACAATTGAGCTTTCCTTTGCAAGAAATGTCAATGTGAAAATGTTTAAATTATAAGAAAATGTTGTTTGCTGGGGACAGTCCGTGTAATGCACATGTACCCGATTCAATCACCCCCCCCCCTTGCCTGCTTAGACCAAAATACCACCTAAAAATATTATGCTTTTTTTTCTTCCTCTCTATTGTTTTGTTTGTTACAGTTTTTTTTTAAATGTATAATGCACCAGAAACATGTGCGAACCGATCATTTTGTATAATTTTATGTTAGATATTATTCGGTTTTTGTGCCCGCCCCTGTATAACTGCATTTAATTAACCCATCCCCTCCTGGAACCGGGCGGTCCTGTATTAAACCTATGGGTAATATACCAATTTCGTAGTCAATAGGTTAAGTACATCAACAAAGCCATTTAATTCCGTATATCACCGTCCCTGTGGAGATGCCAGTTCTTTCTCTACATATGTTCTACCGATTCCCGTTTGATTTGCGATGAAAAAAACGAGACCATTACAATTATGAAATTGTAAAATTGAGTAGAATTCAGACACTAAAGGGCTGATAGACACAATTTGATAAATCTTTGTGGGCGGCAAATTGACAGTAAACTCTATAATTCCCGGTGGATGTATATGGAGTAACCTTATAAAGCAAAACTAGGATTTAGAGCTTCATTTTCGTAAAAGCCTTTAGTTCGAGGTATTATCGTTTTAATGCAATTGCTCTTTCCTTGAGAAGGAAAGGTTTGTTTATTATCAAAGCGTCTGGCATATTTGGGTTACTGAATATTCCCAAATAATTACGGGCATACTGCATATGATTATATTCTTACCCGATTATAATTCGAGATAGACGGTTAATTCTGCCTTGGAAAAAATGCAGGCACGACCAAAAAGGAAAGACTTTAAAAAGACATCTCAATCGTTTAGAATCAAATCAAATTAGTTTTTATTGTGACTAGCAAAATGTAGATTATTCTCTAGCGAATACTTCAACATGCAAATCAAACGAAGTTTTTGTTGTCGTCGTTGTTGTCGTTGTTTTTGTTGTTGTTGTTACTGCTATTGTTATTCTTCGGTGAAGATTTGTAAGAGTATTGCATGCAATATGTGTAAAGTAAACGAAACAAACGATCTGATGATAATCTTCATTTAACCGGCAGTGTCAAAGTATGAATACTTCTTTGACGACTACATTTAAATAATGTAAAAAATGATTACCTTTTTGTCTTCTTCTTCAGAGAATTTTTGCGAGAGTAGCCCGTATGGCGAAGAGTTTAAAAATGACAAACGATCTGGTTACTAGATTATTTGATTTGTTAGCTAGCCATTAGCGCTTTGTTAGGTTCATTGATCGTTGTACTGACCACTACATGCTGAAAAATTGTTATTGCATGTATACCATTGTGAACTATTATTATCTACTACCAAAAAGGGGTTTGACTTTAAAGTTACTTTATCGTACAAACGTATGCCTTTGCCAAGCAAACAAACACAAACTAAGACTCGAGTAGACATGAGTTTTAAGAGTCATCACAATTGTCTAGGATAAAAGTCAAAACTTTTATAAATATTATGACTAGCAAAATGATAATCATAATTGTTTAAACGAATACTTCAATATGTATATGATTTTCTTGTCGTCGTCGTCTTTTTTTGTAGTTACTGTTATTGTTGCTGCTGTTGCTGTTGATGTTGTTATTTTTCATTGAATATTTCCAAGAGTAGCCCGTATGGAGAAGAGTTTAAAAAATGACAAACGATCTGGTTAGATTATTTGATTTGTTCGCTGGCCATTAGCGCTTTGTGCGTTTCGATGATCGCTATACCGTCCACTACGTGTAGTAATCTAATGGTCCGTCCAGTCGCCGAGTTGATGTCCAGTATGATCTACTGACCTACTGACCTCTGGGTGACCTGTCGTCTTGACCCCTCCAACTTCCAGGTGAAGCGTCGTCGACCAAGTTCAAGTTTGACCGTTAAAGACATAGGTCCATTTCAAATCGAAAAGCTAATCGCTTGGAACATCTTGAGGCAAAGGGGTGTGCTTTTTGAATGATACACAGTGCCTATGAAAAACATGGTATAAACTGTCTTACCCCCCCCCAAGTTTAAGGCCCGATGTGTCCATTATAACTGTACTTAGTCTATGGCACGTAAGGCTGCCAAGATGCATCCCCCTCCTCCGATCGGGCAAGGATTCCAACCCATATATATCAATTCTGGTTACGCCATCACTGTGATATTTTTCCAACAACTTCATCCCTTCACTGCCTCTGTTATACCGAGCACGTAACAATATATTTGATCTCAACATATTAAAGATACATAATGAATGTTAAGACGTCTGTAACTCCATTTCTTATGAAGAAAGTAACCTAAGATTCTGCCTTCCTTTTGATTTCAAAATTCATGTACTGTATATATTAACTTAGCTTGGTCATAGGCCTACATGTATGTTTTATAATTTGGTAAAAATAAAACGTTTTATCCAATGCGACGGACAGTGCTTTAATTAAAGGGATTTGGTAACTTTGTCTCAGATTCTCAAACAAAATCCTGGATTTAGCTCATGCTGCAATAATAATTATAAACCTTTGGGTCATTCAGGAACCCCATGACTTTTACAAGCCGATCGCCTGTCTGATTATCAAGATATTTATGATTGGAAATCGAAACCAAATTTTGCGTTTCCCTAAAGGTTTTCATAACACTAAAGTCTATTGGGGAAAATGAGTATGGTAAAACCGGTCACTCAAAGATTTTGTTTACTTTTTTGAGGCACTTCTTGATCATTTTGAAGCGCAATTTCTTTAGGGCTTCAATATTACACCATATCACAGACACTAATAACACGTAGGACCATGAATCTCAGATTTACCATTGTTAAACGATGCCTTTAAGCAATTTCTCAACCCAAAATCGGTTAAAGGCTGTTGGCACAAAAAACAAACGGGCAATTATAAAAGGTCTAAATGATCTTTATACAAGAATCTCCCCTTGAGCAAAGTTATTGGAGAAGGGGTTAAAAGCCGCAGTAAGTCG